>VDFB02025119.1:102971-143454 GCA_007258455.2 Sequoia sempervirens
GAAGCACCAAAAAGAGAAGAAGGCTCACCATTAATTAGGACCGAAAAAGAAGTGGAAGTAACATAGCACATAACCCAATGGACCCACTCCTCAGCAAAACCAAAGGCAATAAGAACTTTGTGCAAGAAGGACCACTTAACTCTATCATAAGCCTTCGCCATATCTAGCTTAATGAACATAGCCTTTTCCTTGGAGAATGCCATAGAGTGAACAATTTTAGTAGCAATGACCACCCCATCTAGAATTTGCTGATTTGCCATGAAACCACTCTATTCGTCAGAAATAAGCCATCTAAGCCATCGTTTCAACCTTTCCACAATCAACTTGGAAATGATTTAATAAACCACATTGCAAAGGGAGGTAGGTCGGAACAGACTTAGCCG
Organism: Sequoia sempervirens; assembly: GCA_007258455.2. Taxonomy (NCBI): domain Eukaryota; kingdom Viridiplantae; phylum Streptophyta; class Pinopsida; order Cupressales; family Cupressaceae; genus Sequoia; species Sequoia sempervirens. The sequence goes on from VDFB02025119.1 coordinate 103,355, forward strand.
ATCCACCCCTTCACAATTAGGAATGAGAGCAAGGAAGGTAGAGTTCAAAGCCCTCAGCATTTGCTGATTCCTCTGAAACTCACGAACCACTTCCAATAAGTCTAGCTTTATGATATCTCAAAATTCCTAAAAGAATTCAATCGGAAATCCATCAGGGCTCGGGGCTTTCCCTTTCTTCATCTAAAAGACAGTAGCCTCCAACTCATCCAACGAAATGTAGCTCAAAAGGTGCTCATTCATCTCCCCCGTAACCAAAGAGCGAATACAAGATAAAACATGGTTTTCTTCAGCCAAAACATTTTGAGAATCCTCTCTAAATAAGGAAGCAAAGAATTGTGAAGCTTCTCTGGACATATCCTGCCAAGCATATAGATGTTCACCCTTGTCATTCACAAGAACAGGAATAGAATTACCATGTCTCCTAGCTTTCACTGAATTGAAGAAGAATGCAGTATTCTTGGCCCCCTCTTGAAGTCACTCAACATGAGCCTTTTGTTTCCAATAAATCTCCTCACACAACTTGCACTCTTCCAGATCTTTCAAAGCCCTCACCTCCTTCTTGAGCAAATCCTTTGAAAGGCCCACCTCCCTTATCTCCCGGGTAATAATATCCAAGTTGGCTTGAGCAGCAATCTTAGCATGAAAAATATTTCCAAAACATTGCTTGTTCCACCTTTTGAGCTGGTACTTCACAAATTGCAGCCGTTTGGAAAAAGCATACATGGCAGTGCCATAAGTGAGTCTCCCCCTACGCCACCAATCAGCCACATACTCGTGCAAAGAGGGCTCTCTTAACCGCATAAGCTAGAACTTGAAAGAGGGAGAACGAGAAACGCGAGCCAAAGAAGCAAAATATTTAATAGGCCAGTTATCCGAGCCCCTCCAGTCCAGAATCTCAGAACAAGTAGACCACAATCCACCAATCCAGAAACATGAAACCAAAAACCGGTCAAGTCTCTCAACAATCCAACTCTCCCCCAACCTCCTATTGTTCCAAGTGAATAGACCATTACGGGGCTTGATGTCAACAAGATTCAAGGCAAAAATGTTATCACAAAATAGGTAAGCAGAAGGTTCTAGCCTCGCTATACCAACCTTTTTTTCATCTAACTCAATAATGGCATTGAAATCACCAACAATAATCCAAGGGAAAAAAGGAGCAAGACTCCTAATAAAACTGATATGAGACCACAAATACTGCTTACCAGGAAAATTAGTGGGTGCATAGATGTTTGTCAAGAGAATAGTCTCCCACATCTCCAGGTTTGAGGCCACCATAGAAATGGACGATCTAGAGGACATTCACCAAAGAGGACTAATCTACAAAGGGTTTCACAAGCAAGCCACACCCCCTCGCATTACCATGAGCCCCAACGCACTGGCATTCACCTCGCCCCCACAACTTCGGCAACAAACCAACCATACTCTCAACTGACAGTTTAGTCCCCTGTAAAAAAAGAACAATAAGAGAATGAATTCTCACCAAATCACGAATAGCTTTTTGACAGGGGCCACTATTCAAGCCCCTTACATTCCAATAGGATGATCATTTCAGATGTGTTGGGACTGTAAAATTTTGCAAAATTTTAAGTGTCCATGATGAAAAATTTGCTTTGCACACTCAGAAATGCACCTGAAAAATGTGCCCCAATGACCTACTTTGGAGGTTCATAATTCAGAGCCCATTTGCTTTTAGGCCAAATCCTTCGATGTGTGTATTCATTTGTCATATGTGAACATGTATGTTTGATTTCAGCTTCATGTGATGAGTTTTGATAGGGTTTTGAAACACAAAGTTGGAAGGTTTTGGGACTGTTTTGCTATTTGCAAACTCTCAAGCCTGCAAAGTGGCCTCCTGTTCAGACTGATATTTCACAGTTGGATGATTGTCATGGCAAATGGATTGGTGCTTTGCATTCCCCTCATATTCATATGCTCCCTGGTTCGATTTTAGAGTCTCAGGATCAGATTTGATATTTTTTCAAGGTCAAAAGCAAATGCAGTTTGTTTAGTTTTTACATCTACATTTCCAGAATGTTTCAAGGAGATCAAATTTGACCCTTAATATCTTGTGAAGAATGTGGATTGAAGAGCCCTCTTCCACACATACTCAATGGACCTAAATGATTTAGTGTTTCCAATGGCAATTTCTCAAGAAAAGATTTGGTATTTTTTCGAGATGGTGACTTGGTGAGCCCTAATTGGTTTTTGATAGGTGCAGTTGCAGAAGAGTCTGACTGAGCCACTTTGGATGTTAATATTTTGCACCTCAGGATGAATTTTGCCAAGTCATTTGTTGCACTGAATTTTCGGTTCAAATGTCTACATGCTTGTGCATTTTCATGACTTCAAGAGGTTGTTTGACTAGTTTTTCAAGGCGATTCCAGAGGCCACTTGACCTGTTTTGACTACTATGCAAGGTGCTTGAAAGTGGATTTTGATGTCTACCTAGTTTATTTTTTCACCTTAGGAGCATTCAGAGGCAGCCTTAGATCAATTCAGGATAAAAACTTGTTTCAAAACGAATATTTTTTTTAGTCGAGCCCACAAGGGGACCCGACATGTGTCACACAATTGTTGTGGTAGGTAAGGCTTGTTTGTGTCTTCTCATAAATATCAAAATTTGAGGAGCCCTAAAACATAAGCTCAAATGTGGGATTCCCATACACAAAAGAGATACATCAAACAAGACAAATTCTCTTAGATAAAAACAATTACCACAGTTGATGCCCTGTTATTTTCCATTGTACAACAATGTGCATATTTGGGAGATTCTTTTACTCAGTATTGTGATGTTACAAATACTAAAAGGACTGGATTGTGCATTAGTATAATGTTTGGTCCTGTTGCATACATAATTGAGAAATTGAAATGGGCAGATGCCTTTTACCCCTCAGTTCATGATGGCCACAGTGGTCAACATTTCAGGGCATGTTGGAGTTGAATGCTCAAATGGGTCTTTGAGGACGGATCCAGTGAAAGAAGTGTAAAGGAGAGATCTCCATAAAGAGATTGTTGAACTGTGGGAGTGTGATCTAGTAGAACTGGTGGGCTTGCCAGGACTCTAGACTAGTAAATTCTGATATGGCTACAGGGGTTGGCTAGAAAATACTAAAACTCTAAGTGAGGCCCGCAAAATAAAACCCAGGAAGAAATAGAGTAGCAAGAAAGAAATTTCAAAACAAGAGCCAAAGAGCATTTATCCTGCCACACTTGTGAGTGATAAAGTAATGAAAGCTGAAGCTTATTAATGCGAGAAGAAGGTGGTGGCATCTGCACATATACGGTTACTGTAAAGTGCAGATTGGTGGACTAAAACTTGCGACCGAGAAAAGAAAGCAAAGTTGGCCATGTGGGAGGCAAAAGTTGATGATGCATATTCTCCTAAAAATGGTCTTTCCAATAGGAAAGGGCCATTGTTGGAAAATTCAAAAATGGATGCACATGGTGGCCAGTATGCTAGGTGAAAGTGGTCTATTTGATATTGCAATGGAAATTTTATACTGGTACATGAATCTGCCACAACAAACATCTTTGTTCGGTGTGTGGGTAAACCTAGCACGTGTTTTCTCTGCACATGAAGAGTTTGAGCAGGTAGTGAAAATCTATTAAAAGTGTTTGTGAAAATTCTATTTTGCACTGGAGCCCACTTTTCATTATATGTAGATTGAAGACAGTATGAAGCAGAACAATGGTGAGGTTGTGGGAGAGCATTGTTGAGAGCAGATTTTTGATGCCTTCAAGTCACATGTTACGCTTTGATATGGTGTTGCACTGCAGAAGTCTTTAGCTCCAACACTTCAAATGTAGAACCTTGCTGCTCGAGGCAGTGCCCAGATTAATTAATGCAGGTTTAGTCAAACACAAAGCAAACAAGGGAAATTGATCAGCAGCCAACAAAGGGGCAGTGTGGATGAATCTCCACCGTCCCTCGCTAGCCCCGCGGGGATGGACGATGACATCACGAAAAGAATGCGAGGTGCATGGGGAAGGCTTTGGTGGGCCTGTCCGATTTAATAAGCCAAGATTTTAAATGTGAAAAGAAAATCAAAAGACTCATAGGTAAAGTCTTTTGCTTGCCCGATGATATAATATTTAAAAGCCTTCATTTTTTAAAAAGTAAAGACTTTAAATATGAAATGTAAGGTGAAAGGGGCACAGGTAAATCATTTTGCTGCCCAATACATTAAAAAATCAAGAAAACTTTGGTTGGGAAATAATTAAAGATAAAGTGCGTGGGCAAAACAAAAGGGCAAAGGGTTTTCATTGGTAAAAAATTTTCAGTTGCATGAAATGATTTCATAGTAAACGGAGAAAGAGGTAAATGGGATAAAGGTTTTTACTGGAACAAACCAAAATGGGCAGGTGAGTTTTACCCAGCGAATTTGTTTTCACCCAAATGTTATAATATTTTAATGCTTTTCTCTTAAAATTAAAGAATGCAGCAACAAATTTGTTTTCACAAGGATGAAAACTGTTCTCGGGAAGGGCAAAGTGGTAGAAACAGGCATGGTTTTTTATTGCAAGTGAAGAAAGATATATGCAGATCAAAGGGGAGAAATGCTGCCAAATGTCAACTGCAGATTCATTTTAGGGCTTCTTCTTCTTCTATATCTTTTCATTCTTTCTCCTTTGTAAGGGTTCCAATTTCTGAAGTTCTGTAAGGCAGACAAAGGCTCTATACAAACTGTAAAGTGTTTAGTTGGGGTGAATTATATAACTGTTAGCCATTAGTCTGAGATGTTTCTGTGTTTTGAATTGTGCTTCATGAATATATTTTATCTTGTGACTGTCTCCTTGGCTGAGATGTGATACTCTTTAAATTCAGTAATCAAGGGTTACTTGAGTTTTTCATGCACATTTGTTGCATATGAATTACATTTGTTGTTGCTTTCTGTTCAAGGAGTAGTGTAAATACTTTAATGAATGTAATGGGAGTATTGTGTTTCCAGCTGGATTCCTAAGAATGGTCATTTGATAAGCTTCAGTGGTCTTGTTATCATAAGCTGATGACATTTTTAAGATCTTCAAAACATGTTTAACATGATAAGATAAAATGCTTGTTATATGACTCTGTGGTCCTTTTCTTGGCACTGGTCAATCTTGTGCATCTTCTAATTTAGTTTGGTCCCAAACCTAAAAATCAAAAAACCCTTTTACTTTGATGTTCTTTTGTTTTCATGTTTAAGTTATCTCAGTTCCTTGTATCTTCGTGGTGTTTGAAAGAGTATAGAGGCTAAATTTGAGAGAATTTTATCTATTAACACTCTATGTGTTTGAGATGAAGATATCTAAGTTATGTGTTCTCAACAATGTTCAATGCAAATGGGATTGTGCTTGAACCTGGTGTAATATAAAATACCCATCACTCATATATCTGAGAACTATCCACTTTCATAGGTTTGTAGTTTGTTGCTTGGCATAAGTTTATCATACATTCAGGCCTACAACTAGGAACACCCTCCTGAGTCCTGTGGAGCTCGAAGTGCAGAAGGCTTTCATAGCGTTGTTCATTGGCTTTTCTTGTCTTCAATCTATTGATAGTGCAGATTCTTTGCCCTAAATCTTTAATCCCCTAGTTTAGGTATTGTGTTTCTTCTTAGGGTTGAAGGTTGCAAGAAAAACAACCAATAAGATGGTTAGAAAAATGAGAGTCCAGAGTCTTAACAGATCCCGACTCCACCAAATTCTCCCCCATCATCTTAATTTTCTCTAAATCCTTCCTTCTCCCAACCTTGGAAGACTTCTCAACAACACCTTTTTTTTGATCCTTCTGAAGGAGCCCCAATGAAGGAGAAACTTTGCCACCTTTTGCTGCATCAGACCCCATTTTCACCAATGGATTAGAGATCTCTCCCTACCCCATCTTTGCGTTCGCAAGAGCCTCTGACCTCCCAGAAACCACTAGACTAAGATTCGTGTCCATTTGCAAAGCACCATCCATCTGTGAAGGCTAAGTGTTCTCTGGAATAATGCCTTCTTGAACCACTTCAAAGCCCATTGATCCATAATCATCAAACCCAGATTCACCTTCTACTGACTAAGGTTGTCCAAAACCTCAAATCAATTAAAGGTATCACCTTCTTGACACTCCTTAAAAGTACTCTTTTGACCACGATTCCTATTACGAGCCTTAATAGGAATAAAACCCTTAGCACCTACAGCCCCACTAGGAACCGGAGCCTTGCCTTTATCAACCATAGGTGGATTGTGAGGGGGCTGAGAAGTCTGAGACTCAGAAGATTTAGACCTTGGACATCTTCGCTGCAAATGGCCATATACTCACGACACAGGCAGCACTAGAAAGGCAATGTCTCATAGTCTAACTGCTGCACCCAAGAATATGAACCCGCACGAATTTCCAAAGAATTTGGAATTGGGTTACTTAAATCAGTCTCAACACAAATTTGAGCAAATGTCATTACCCTTCTATCCAAGGTTTGCTGAGAAGGCCCCACTGGTTTCCCCAAAAACGAAGCCACATTATGCAAGATGTCATTGCGCCAACATTCAATTGGAAACCTAGGAAGACAAACCCACATCGGAACCTGATTCGAGAGCTCTTCCGAAGGATTAAAACCCACATGCCAAGGCTTAATAAATAAACCAGTTTGGTTATGAAAATAAGGTCCACCCTCGAAAACTCTATTGCGATCTGCCATGTAGTTGAAAACCACCATGAAGTAGCCCAAGTCCGATAAGCCCACATCTCCAAAAATTGAAGTGAAACCCTCATTCGCATAAATTTGCAAAGCAAGGCATGCTTCGAAAAATGCTCAATGTCCTCCACAATTGATTCTAGTTGAATAACGAGCACCAACCTGCCTTTGGTTCGCTCCTGGCAACCATTTATCTTTGGGATTCGAGAACCACTAGCCTGCACAAATCCTCCATTACCTGACTCATTTGAAAACAAATTATTATCAAACACCCCTTGATGACAGAAAAGGAGATTTCACTCCAACCACAACACGAAAATCCAAGGGTGATTTAACCCCCGATGCTTCCCTTGGATCCATTGCCAAGAGGAAAAACGACACCAGACCCTTATACCTCCACTCAAGCCACACAAACAAGAGGGCAGAGACTCCACCCGTGCAACTAAACCACAAAGAAACCACCAAATGAAAGACGCAGGCAAAGGATAAAGAGAACAGATATGAGACAAAAAAATGACACCCCTCGTATGATCACCAACCACCCCCCAACCAAGAACGACCTGCCGTACTCAAACCCCAGCACCAAGGACGCATGCACAAAGAACAAATAACATGCAGCCACGGCCTCAATGGTTGCGGGCTAACATGCCCGCGCGCAGACAGACTCCTTCGCCCAACATTGCTCCTCGCTTTCTCAAATATCTCATAAAAATATTAAGGTTTGGGCCTTGGTTGTTGGCACTACAGGCAATAAGCCCCACCAGTTCACCAAGGGGCCTCTCCTTAATACGAGGGCAAACAACAAACACCATTGTTGATGCGGTAGAGAGCGACCTCGCAAGGTTTGAACCTTGGTTGTTGGCTCAACAGGCAAGAAGCCCCACCATTTCACCAAAGGGTCGGCCCCAAATGTTTAATATTAAGGTTTGGGCCTTGGTTGTTGGCACTATAGGCAAGAAGCCCCACTAGTTCACCAAGGAGCCTCCCCTTAATACGAGGGTAAACAACAAACTCCATTGTTGACGCGGTAGAGAGCGGCCCCGCGAGGTTTGAACCTTGGTTGTTGGCTCTACAGGCAAGAAGCCCCACCATTTCACCAAAGTGTCGCCCCCTTATTAATATATATTTAATTGTTCATCCTTTACTAAATTATTAATATTAAAATTTTAATATCATTTTAATTTTATATTTACTTATTTTATTATAGTTTTTAATTTTTAATTAAGATTTAGAAATTTAATGTGAAAGTGAATTTTTATTTTCTAAGTTTAGATTATGATTGTTTATTTAGTTCTTTATATTTAAATTTTATTTTAATTTAGATTTGAATGACATTATTGTTAATTTAATTATAGGTCTTGGTTTGTATATTGTAAATTTTTAAATCAACTTATAATTATTTATGTAGTAATTATGTGTCTAAATTGCTTTTAAAGTAATGAAAATCTCCTCTAATAACTTAGAAAATTGTGTTAAATATATGTGTGTGTTTTTTTATGAATGTTGTATCTAGTCGTATCCATATTAGGGGTCTTAAAAAATGGATGTATTCGTATCCAATACTGTATCCGTATCTTTGTCCATGCAACTTTGTTCCATAGACATTGATAAGAACACAATCTTTAATAGGGTGTTTGTAGTGAACAATTTAAGCTTGTCAATGGTTAGTAGCATCTAACTCAAAGAGAAATTTCTGAAGGATTTGGAGGTTGGTCAATCTATTTGAAGAGCCAACAACCTTCTTGAAGATTCTTCCCATTTTTCTTTTCAGCCAAGAGGAGTTATTATCTTGGGTCTGTGCCACTTTAGTATCTTGTAAAAGAAAAATGTGGCTTAATACTTTTTCCAAGAGCCTTTTGAGAAGCCTTCTCTTTGGAAGAGCATTAAAACTCCTAATATTCAACAAGATCTACTTAATTTGGAGGGGTTTTCTTTCTTGGTACCGACCTCGATGTTCTCTAATTGAGATTGATTGCCTACCACTATCTCTGCCATGACAACATTTTGGATGGAATCATGTTTGGGAGGTCTGCCTGGCTTGGTATTCCCAAAGCCGTATTTTCTTTTATCTTGCCTTTTGTGTTTAGCTTAGGAAAGATGTAATGGAGTGTGAGGTTTTGATGAAGTACATTTGTGGTTTATTTGATCACCTCAGGAGGCTTGTTCTTATGGCCAAACCCAAGTATATTGATGAAGCACATGCTCAAGCTTATTATCTTGAGTTGGTTAAGTAGAGTAGTTCTTCCTACAAGTGTAAGCAACACATTGATGAGCAGCAGCTAGGTGCAAAGAAGGATGGAGCTCGTGACAAGAGCAAGAGCAAAGTGAATGGGATTTCTACAAAGGGCAAAGGTAAGGAGAATCTTAATTGTACCCATTGTGATAAGGATGGGCATTTAGAGGATATGTTGGAAATTACATTCAAAGTTAGCTCGTTCTTGGGCTCAGAGGGAAGAAGACAAGAACACTACATTTGGAGGAAAAATGAAAGAGATTGAGTGCATCTCCATAGTGGATGATAGATTGGGTGTTTCCAAGGTTGATAATTCTCTCACATGATGGGAACGAGCTTACACAACTTTTTAATATCAAAGTTAAGGAAGAGGTAAGAAGGTTAATGCAATTTTTGATATGTGTTCACAAGCAAACATTGTATCTCAAAAAAGGGTTAATGATTTTGGTTTAGAGATGGTAGACTATCTACATCCATATGCATTAGGATGGCTGTAAGGAGGAGTTGAAATGACTAACAAAGCAATGTAAATTGTCTTTTGGGTTTACAATTTAGGGATGTAGTGCTATTGGATGTCATTCCTTTAGATGTTTATGATGTCATTTTTAGGAATCCACATCTCTTTGAGAGAGATGTTTTCATTATTAGAAGAAAAATGAGTATACCCTAGCTTGAATGAAAAAATATTATTGTTGCATCCATATGTTGAGAAGTCCAAAGTTACATTGTCAAGTACTCCAAAATTCAGAAAGTTGATTAGCGCAAATGGAAGGGTTGTTCTTGAGAATGAAGTTGAGGTTTGGAGGGATAAGGGGATTATTCGCAGAAGCAGTAGCATGTAGAAGGACAACAAATGCATCTGATCAGCTCGGGGCAGTAGAGAAGTGCCAAGGATAGGTTGATGTTTATCTTGTGGTTCAAGGCAAGATGGCATTTGTTTTGGATGAAGGATCCATTAGCCCTTTTCCATTGAATTTCCATAGCTTTTGGGTACCAAAAGGCTCCTAAATAGGGATGTATGAGCTGAAAATTTGGATGATGTTGGCATTTGGACCATTGTAACTCGCAGAGAGACATAAAGAAGCTCAATGGAGGATTTTTTCATCAAATCAGTGTCACAGGGATTTTTTTGGACATTGTCCCAATGGAGGTTTTGACATGGTATGGGATATCTTGCAATCTTCGTTGGGATGAGACAACTTTTGGGTTTGATTCTGTTCATTCAGGGTCTCATAGACATTATCATGTTGCTAGGGCAAAATGAATGGGTAGATGGAGTCAAAACTTGGATTCGACGGCATAATTGGATAGCCCTTGAAAAATAATGCAATTAGAAAAATTGGCACCTAATTTCAAGTCCATATGCAAAAAGTTATGGCCATTGGGAGAGGTAAACAAAAGTGATTAAATCCCAGATTTGCCATGGGGAACTGACATCCATCCTGAAAAGTTACTTTTTTTGGAATTTTGAGCATGTGGTTGAGCTTCATTTCTTGACCTTTGGGATGCGAAAGGTAGTTATTAAAACCTCCTTGACATCTTGGTTAGGTTAGATTCTTGATTTGGTATTCTTTGAGCCAATCCTCATGAGACATAGCTGGGAATGCTACTTTGTGTGTACAGGGGAGTGCTTGGGAGGTAGTTTGGAGCTCTTTTAGTCATCGTTGGAGCCTGTTAAAGACCTGAATGGTCAGTGTACCTCTATACTTTTCAATTGCTTCAGGGAATGGAAATTGTTTGCTTCCTAGACTAGAGTTTTTGAGTTGAAGTGGGTTTTTCTCCTGATGAACATGTGAGTTTCCAGATTTTGTAATGTCCCCTTTTTGGATATGTAATGTCCCCTTATTAGAGACATAAAATGCACAAGTTAAGTTCAAGAATTTGTATTTACCAACACTTAATTTTGCACATGAAATTTGCCTTGAAGACCTACATACATCATGTATTAACAATAAAGCACATAATTTCTTGTTCATGTTTAGATCATTTCAGATTGCACATTCTAAGAATAAGACAAATAAATGCATTAACATCTAGGGCATAAACTAACATGATCAGATATGACTTATTACTGTTGATCGGAATAGATCTTTGCCTTGTTTCCTCTTTCCTAACCTCATTGGATGGTAGGTTTACTATGCCAAGGGCGCGTGCACGGTCTCTAATTGGACTACTTCAAGGTTTTCTAACTATCTTGGGACCGTCCATCAATGGACCGATTTACCAGCCTTTCCCTCCACAAACTCCCTATCCTTATTGAGTGCTAGCAAAAGGGAATTTCTGTTAGAATATTATATTCTTCTTGTATTAATGGTCAATACTACTGTTGCTACAGTAGTTTGTAGGTGAGGTAGTTAGACATTTTAAATGTCTACAGTCATCTACCTCCTCTATATATTGTAATCATCTCCTCCTTTTAATTCAAGCAATTTCTAGCCCAAAATTGTTTCATGGTATCAGAGCCATGGGGTTTTATAGAATCTGGCGAATTTTTTAAATAAAAATTCGACCCTCTTCTGATCTGGATTTTGTCCAGAAATTTGTTTTTCGAAAATAAAAATCGTTGGAAGGTTTTCTTGTGTCTGCAGATTCGTGGGCATTTTTTTTCTAAAAATTTGTATGGAGACTTTTAGATTTTGGGCCACGATTTCTCCTGCCTTTGGGTCGCGATTTCTTCAAATCGCTAGGCGTCGGATTTTTCTGAGAAAAACGTGAGTCTCTTCTTGTGTTTGAATCGCGCGGCTTCTTCCTCTGTTACTGGGCGCGATTTGAAGGGACTGTGGTCGCGTTGTTTTTCTGGTTCTTCCTGCATGTATTCGTCACTTCTGAAAAACGCGATTTTTCTTCACGTTTTCTGCTCACGTTTTTTTGCGCGCGACCTACGATTTTTAGCCTCTTTTTGGACGCGATTTCTAGTTCCTTTCTCTTCGAATTTGAGCCTCAAGAGGTCGCCTCAGTCTGCAAGCACGTCGCCTAGGATTTGGAATCTATTTTGCCAAATTTTCGTGCAGATTCTAACTCATTTTCTGCAATTTTTTTTCTGGTCTTTCATGGCGAACTAAGGTTTTCTGAAACTCGACTAGGGTTTTGAACCCTCAGATCAAGTCGAAAAATTATTTTGCTTGCAGATTCCTTCTGGGTTTTCTAAGATCTTAACTGGGTCGGTCTTCAAAATTTCTGGGTACCTCGTTTTCTGTGCCTCAAAATTTGTACCTCAGTTTCAAGTCGAAATTTTTTTTCTGACTGTAGATTCTTGGTGGGTTTTTCGAGATCTCAAATGGGTTGTCGTCCAATTTTTTTTGGGTGCTTCGTTTTTCGTGCCTCGATTTATGTGCAGATTTGTTCTGGCGGCTAGGGTTCCAAACCCTCTGTTTTTCAGCCGACAATCGATGGCTACCTATTTCTGGGCTCCTGTAATTCACAGTGTTGCGTGAGATTTCTTTGTTGGGTTTTTAAAATATTTTTTCCCTTATTATTAAAAAAAATAAAAATCTGGCTTAAGGGTTTATAATTTTCTCCTAAAAAATTAAAGGTCAGTTCCTGTTTACCTAGTCAGGGTTTCTGTTGTACAGGAGGGCTCTATGGTTTCTTAAGGCTTTTATCGTTTTTTCCTTAAAAACAATGTTTTGTATGCTGATCCGTGTTTCGGATTCCGTGCTAGCTACTTTTTGGGTTTCTGTAATTCGCAAAATGCGTGGGATTCCTCTTTGGTTTTTACTGTTTTTTCCGAAAAAACGATGATTTGTAATCTTGGGTTTGGCGATTTTTTCCTCAAAAATCGTGGTTTGTTGCAGTCTGTTTTGGTCGCACCTCACGTTGCTGAGGTGAACATCTGCACAACTAGCTTCTTGCAGTCTGTTCTCGGACGTCATGCTCCTCTGCAAAAGTTTCGATGGTTTGTCGATTTTTCCTCAAAATCATGGCAGTTGTTCTTCGCGTGTCTCTGGTTTCAGGGAAGGACAACTCTGTTATCCAGCATCAGGTTGGACATTTTCTGGTCTGAAGTTCTGCAGTTTCTGGGAGGGTTAGTGGCGGACTCATCTCAGTGGCAGAGTCAGTGGCAGGCTCTTGTCTCTTGTTACAGAGCTTTCTAAAGAAGGGGCAACCTTCTCTGTTATTTTCTGGACGGTTTTTTGTACTATTGGTCATCAACATTCTGCAAATCCAGGGAGGGTCTCCGTAGCAGCAGAGTGTTCTGAAGAATTTGTGACCAATTGACCTGCAGAGTGTTTTCTGTAGGCTAGTGAGACAATTGACCATTAAGGGAGGGTGTTAGAATATTATATTCTTCTTGTATTAATGGTCAATACTACTGTTGCTACAGTAGTTTGTAGGTGAGGTAGTTAGACATTTTAAATGTCTACAGTCATCTACCTCCTCTATATATTGTAATCATCTGCTCCTTTTAATTCAAGCAATTTCTAGCCCAAAATTGTTTCAATTTCGGCCCGAAGTCTATTCTCAAAGTAAAGTCATAGTAGCTTAAGGAAGCACAATAATTGCGGCACACAACATTATTGGGTAATCGTAGATCATGTATATATATATATATATACATGAATAAATATTTATATATTCTATTCGACATATAATTATCATTCCTATATTTGAATTAGCATACACATGGCTATTGACTATTTTATTCACTTTTCATTGCATACCATTCCTTTTGTAGATCTGTTGGTAAATCTGTTTGCTGGAATGACATTACCTTATTCCTTCCATACTATCATTTAAATTCATTATATATTTACTAAACATTAATATCTCAATTCATGATGTACTTACCAAACTCATTATTTAATTTTATAAAGTATTTATACTCACTGCATTCATTATTTAGATTTATAAGGTATTCTCTTTTATACTTACCTGCAGATTCTTCTTTACTTCCAGCCAGCCATGATCCTTGGTGATCAGATTTTACCACAGTTTGCTGTTATTTCTGTGATCAGATTCTCAAAGAATATTCTTTATTTCTTCCTATGCGTTTAGTAGACTTCCAGCCCATAACATCTAACTTTCACCCAAAGGTGTGCAGCCACTGTTATTTCTGTTTTAATTTCCTCTTCATTCTATTCCATTATATTTTTCCTTATTCATCCAGTGATGACCTCTTAGTTTTTCTTTTCTGTCATCGGCTACTCCCTTCCCTAGTGATCTGAGCTCCTCCCACGTATATATCTCCTCTTTTTTTCATCCTGCATCAAATGATACGATTCTCCATCAAGGGGCATATCTCTTGTGTTAATCGCACCTTTTCAAGGGTATGTCTCTTGTCCATGTTAATTGCTATCTTAAAAATATTCTTACAACCTCTTAATGATAGTTGTCAACGCTTCTTTCTTTATTATCAAGATCACTGCTGTTGTCTCTTAAATCTGATCTCTATCACTTGAATGACCCACCACTGCCCCGACTATGGTTTATATATATATTCTTCTAAAGACTTACTTGGCAGTGTAACAGCTTCTTTGTATTGATACGGTGGCTCAAATCCTGATTGTCGACTTCTCCAAGGATACGTTTCCCATCAAAGCACAACAATAGACTCTTTCAGAAACTTAATTGATTGACATGGTATTCCCGTAGTTTTGAGTTAATCTCTTGCTCGCAATGTATCTTGACACATATGAGCTTTCTCAAAAGATAAATATAATCTAGCGATTAGTCCGATCACAAACAATTTCGCACCATATGAAAAGATGGCTCTAAGCTTATATCAAATTCACTTCTTGATTTAATTCTTTCCCTTTGAAGCAGCAGACAAAGGATGAAAAACGATTCCTTCAAAGATACTATTGGGACCCTCCTGGACTCTTCATAAGAATACCGGATTTAGTTTGCATCTATAAATATGAAAGAATTACACAGAAGTTAAAAGAGAGCACCGGCAATATGAATTAAGCCAGAATTAATTTGAATTTGCAGAGGATTAAGGAGCCCAATGATCTTCACCCAAGAATTGAGAACAGCCGCTAAAGGGATGCACAACTTCACCCAGTAATTAATAATTCTGCAGTAAACCAAATTCTAAATACACATAAAATAATCACCAATCTGCAATGCTCAAATACCTAAAAGAGATCCACCTTAATCTGTAATTTAGAGTATCTTTTGTGACCCTTATGATATTTATCATTTATTATAATATATCATATTTATGACATATTATGTATTACCATTATAATGATCATATGTTATAATCGGGTCTTTATTATAATACCTGTTATTCTAACATGCTTTACTTATATTTTGATATAATATTATTTGAATTGCAATTTCTCATGTTTTGATAAGTATTGGATTTATTTGGATTTTGTGTATTATATTTTATTTTATTTATAATTGGTATATTATATTTTGTATTTATGGATTATTCTGTGTGTTTAAACCGGTGAAGTCATCGTTTAAATCCTATTTATAATTATGATATTATCTATGATAATCATAATTATTTTTAAGTCGCAATTACATTCGTAAATTGTGATTACTCGTGTGGACTTAGATACTTATCTTTTATTTCCTAACGATAATTATAATAGTATTTGAATTTTAGTATTCATATTTGGGTGTTACCATCTTGGGGGACATGACAGGATATACTTAGATTTTGCCCAATAATCACAATTTCAATGGAAAAATAAGAAGTATATCTTATTAAATTACAACTTACCAATAGACTCCGGTTTTAGCCCTGCAACAGTGTTAGCCAATATTATAATTCAACAATTAGTTTGATCATTTGTACTGTTTACAACATCCTTAAATTATTTAGCATACATAAGGTTCATTGATCTTAAAACTGATAAGTAAATATCAACACAAATTTAAGGTTATTATCCACTCCAACAATCAACCATCGGGAAGGTTGGAGAGGAAGCCACAATAGGATGCCCGGAGTATTCTTCTTTCTAAGCCCAAGGGCAGATAGGCAACCCCCTTGGCCCACAAATGGCAGACACTTCATTCATCCATTATGGGTGGCCTACTTAGAAGGGAACCTTGTAACTGCTATCCTCCCTTGTACATCCTTCTCTCCTTCCCACGATTGATTGCAGAGGAATAAGTAACTTAATGTTGGACCAGTAATTTAATTTTTAATGCAGTTCTTATTATGTTCTACATAAAATGCATGAAATTTATGTATTCAAAATATATACATCAAATTGCATACCACAATATTTATGAAAATATATGATTGCTATAACCACAACATGCAGATGTAATAATTATTAATGCAGATGATTAATTCTGATCAGCCTGCTGTAGTCTGCAGATATTGGCCTGAATATAAATATCTTCTGAAGATGGTTTGATGCCTCCCCCTTTGGAAATGTCTCTCCCTTTATATTCCACAATGGATGCAAAGAGTCACAACCATTCAATCTGTTTGTCCCTTGGTGAGGGACACGTCCCTAGACTGACTGTTGTTCTTCCAATCACCACCTTTCTTTGTCTCTTTTCACATGAATGGGCCGCTTCATCTCAAGGAGGTCGATTATATTTTAATTTGCTGTCTTTGTTTAATCGCTGCCCTCCTCTTTTATACATAATTAATATATATATTAGATAATATCCCTGGGACGATTTCCCTAAAGGCATCGATTATTAATAGCTTGGTTGGTATTAATATTGCTGTGATTTTCCCTAAGTCGGGGGCATTGTAACGTGCCAACCCTTCAGCGCAGTAAAAATATCTATTTTTACACCATATGAGTAAATAAACGTGCTAATAAGTCATTGCAATAAATTTTTTCTTTTCTTTATTGACAATATATAAACAAGATGCCATTTCAAATTTCATAATAGATTCTAATTCATTACAATAACTTCACAAGTACTCGTAAGAAGAATACATACCTTTACAAACATAGCTCCAATGAGCTTTAGAACAAATAGTTGTAAGATGGTCCAAGAATCCGTCCTTTCAAATCTTGGTTCTTCGGTTGCTTGCTATGGAGGAGAAGCATCACTCGGGCGCTTTTCCGCCAACCACAGACTCTTAATGCGGTCCCTCGCACATCTATCATTTGATAGATGGCCCTTCCCTTCGACGAAGAGATTGGTAGAGTAACCGATAACGACAACCAACTGAGCATAGTGTTGTGTCCTACGTTACTAGAACCTGTGCAATCCGGCAACTCTCGAACTAGCATGTAATATAGGATCACGGTGAACTGACAATGTAGTCTCAAGCATCACATAGTTTAAGTGGATGTCGTACATTGCACTACTTTGATCAAAGTGTTTCATTCAGTATGTTCTACTGAGGGTCATTTGTCACATACACTATTCAGGGCCGATTTGACTAAAGGCTATCTTCAGCTACGCATAGGTATTGTCCTTCAATGGGTAAATCTGTCACCCCAGGCTAACCTACAACATACTAATCTACTAGTAATGAATCTATCTAGCAAGTAAGTTCACAAGCCCGCTTCCATGCTTATCCTAGGAGTAACACAAGCTTTCCGAGTTAAACTAATACCTTACCTGGGTGTACCTCAAGCGGCTCTTGCATTCAAATCAAGCCTAGTACATATTTAACTGAGAAACACACTCATCTCCTATTATGGAGTAAATATAAACACATTGCATCCCATGTTCAAACATATCTAGTATAATTAAATACCTATGTTGCACTACATGTAGCACAGTTAAATACCTATGTCAAACAACCTCTTCGACATATCTAATATAATTGTCTACTTGTGTCAAGCAATCTGTCCTATCATGGAGTACTTAAAAACACATTATAAAAGCAGCCTAAAGGCTTCAATTCCCTTTTCCGAAGGCAATCAGGTCTAGCAAATAGTATCTATGCAAACAACATTCTCCTATTATGGAGATCTTACAAACATTGTATAACATAGCTAGAATGCTTTATTTTCCCTTTTTCCAAAAGACAAACTTATTCACTCCCTATGCACAAACATAAAGTACAATTCAAGCAGCATAATAATTCTTGCAAATAGATAATAGAAGAATATCCCATGCCTGTATTTGCTTTTCCCCAAAATGATGACAGAGCTGCCTTCGCTATAGCTCAATCCAGCTTCTCCAATGAATTCCTAGCACCACAGAAATTAACAATTCTTCCTTACAGAATTCCCTCTTTTCACACTCATAAATAGATAACAGATAATGACGATTTCCTTTGGTAGAATTCGTCCCTCACAAAGGTCTCAATGAACTCTCAAAAATGTGATAACTGGCTGCAATTAATGTTTACTCAGAAATTGATTACTAGTCTGCAAATATTGCTCACACAGGAATTTAATAATGGTTGCAATTGTTGTTCACTCAGAAATGGAAGAATGAACATACGTAAATGCACAAGGTGATATGCAATGAAGCAAAAGGTAATCCCAAGACAAATTACAAAAGCTGATGAAGAATGGTGAATGAGTACCGTGAATAATAGTTTGGGCGACTATTTATAGAGAGCCCAGCCCTCCAAAACTCCTACACTTTGGGCATGTAATCTGCCACCACTCCCTTGTAGAATGATTCAGCCTAGAGGTGGCGCCATATCAGCCCGTACTCAGCAATTAGCAAGGTGAGTCGATCTCTAGTTTTGCCAGCAAAATGAAGACTGATTCAAAAAGGCACATGTAGAATAACACCTACAGAATGTGTTGACAGAGGTGGCGCCAAACTCAGATATGGCGAATTTAATCATATAGCAAAGAAAAAGTCATTCATAATTCTTCAACACCTTACCAGTATCGACTATTTCCTAGCTGAGTCAACTAAATCATTAACTGTGTTGGATTTGTTCTTGCCTCAGATTCTGACTTGGTCAAAATATTTAAATGCCTTTGTGGTTTTTAGCTTTGCGCGCACATAACCAGGGGACGCTATTTCACATAGTGCCGTATGTGATTCAATTTCAAATATTAGCCAAAGCCCAATACGCGAATGAAGTCATTTTGATTTATTCCCCAATTTGATTTTCCAAAGTTTAATTGATATGAATTATATTGATTCAAAAATATTTTGTTTCCAAAGTTCAAATGATATGATTCAATTGATTAGGAAATAATTCGATTTCCAAAGTTGAAAGATTAATATTAAATTATATATATATATAATTATAGTTTAAATATATTAAACATTTATATATATATATTATATATTTTTAAAATACCTTAGTATATATATATATATGTATGTATTAATATAACTATAATATAACTATAATATTAAATATATATATTTACATATATATATATATATATGTATATATTCATCAAATATATATATATTGTGAGCCAGTTAGCACACATCCGATATATATATATATATACATGTAAATTCGGAAGGTAATAATAATAATACTATTATTAATATCCACATTATACTGGATGTATATCTCTTATTATCTTATACTGCAAATAATAATACATGTATATTTTTATACACATATACTTATATTATATATACATATGTACACTTCTCCAGTAAGCATTAACGCTTGCAAGTGTATCTATGTGTATATATATATATATATACATACTAAATGGTAATACAATAAGCAAGTAATCCATTTGACATAGAATGATCATAACCTAGTGTCCATTCCTACACATATGTATATACAAGCATAGTCGTTTTCTCATGTATGTACCTCGGTGAGTATTTCTACTTACATATATGTGCATTTACTAATGCTCTCATACATGGGTCTATGTATATGCATTTATATATATATGCCCATAGACATGCTACGTTTAACGTTTATAGAAATGACGTAAAGGTAACCATTCATAAATCCTGAAGTCTCAACCCAAGCACAATCAACACAATGTCAAAAGGAAGGACTCAAAACTCAAATAGATAAACATCAACCAAATCAACATGCAGAAATAACAAGACTTTTAAATGCAGACATATCAGCTAAGGATGACTTACTTATTACTCACTTAGTTCACTCAATCTAAGGTGTGTGTTTATGCTTAGATAGTTACATTTACCGGTTACCCGACCAAGATCTTCTCCCGAGTGATACTTCCCCTCCCCCTGGAGAAATGGACATTTACCTGCAACCATTTGACACATACATTCGGCAGTCAATTGTTCACAACAATAAGCAGCATATATAAACATCTTCAAAGTTAGAATAACCATAACTCAATAACCATCTATTCACATATATGCAGTGTTTCACCATGAATAACATCAACTAAGATAACATCAAATGAAACAACATCAAATGAGATAACATTCATATTGATAACAATGTACAAGCATCATTAATTCATCTCCAGAATTGACATTACATTCACATTTACCCTATCTAGTAATGGTAAATAGTAACTTCACAATTTGGGGTGTAACAGGCACGACAGATTTTTGTGTGTTTAATTATTTTCCACATTGTTGATGCTTTATATCTCTGTTCAAGTGATTTGCATATGTTTAAATGGTAAACTATCCATAATTAATCAGATTGTATGCATATTATAGTGTGTTTGAGGTGTTTCGCCAATTGGATCTGTTGTTGATGAACTTGTGTGAGGAATATCCTCCCACTTTATGGATCATAAAGAAATGCCTCATAATCAAGTTTCTACCTGTGTTATGATCAAAGTTTTGAACTGTCATTTTTTTAAAGATGTGCTAAAAACTAAGAACCTTATACCCTAGGAAGCATATACACTGTCATGAAAAAGCTGTAATTTGAAGTTGAATGCATAGACATCAAATTTTCTTGATATTTTGAGGAAAAGAAATATCAGATTCCGTTTCAAATTATATTTGAGATACTTTCCTTCTGAGACGAAACTCAATGCTTGAGTATTTTTTTATACCATTTTTCTGGTAGACGCTCTTGTTGGATTTTAGTAATTTACAGACATTGAATAAACATTATTACAATCATTAGCTGACATTTGTTCAATTTGTTTCAGTACAAGAGGGAACTGAACGATTTTTTTAATACACCTTTGGGCAGAAGTGTAGCTGTAAGTAAAATCTTTCTATTATCACATGCTCTATTTTGCTTAATCTTTGCAGTGGGCTTAAATAGCAGAAATGTCTCAAATGCTTTGACGTGATTTAATCTTCCAGAATGAATATTTTGAGCTTGTGTTTATTGATTAAGCACTTCATTACACAGGCATTTGTTTGGCTTTAATATATAGGCTTGCATGATAATTGTTTATATTTTCTTCATTGCTCTCAGTCTTGTGTCGAAAAGCAATTCTATACAATTAATTGTCTAATGCCACACCTGGGGTTGGATTGTCTTTTTGAAATATAAATTTTATTTATTTGTTGGTTAACTGAGTGATAACTAGTAGGATTGTTGTGGTAATTATGCTGTGGGACGAGGACTGCACCTTCTCAAGCCTTATTGCCTTAGACTGTAACAAATAACACATCAGTTATGCGTCATTTTGTTGATCACGCAGATGATGTTTGCATATTTGTATGAGTATTGACTATGAGTACCTGTAGTTGTTATGAAGCCGTTGGTCAGGTTTCTGCAAAATAGCCTAAACCCTCAAACAAAATTGTTTATAATTTATAAATGATAACTTACTGTCGTCTAGGGACTGTGCTTTTAAGTTTTTGCTATTTTGATTTTGCAGATATCTGTACCTGCCAGTTTAATGTTGCTGCCCCTTTATTTGGGCTGTTATCCTGAGATCCTAGTTGTTGCTGGAGAATGATTTCTCTGCCGAGCATTGGAAATATAAAGAAAAGGGGAAACTCAGAAAAGTTTTTAACTATTAGTTATATATTGCAGTCTCTTGTGTGTCAAATCCCATGGAACAAAATGGTTGTTATTGTCACCTTGTAAATCTGTAGATCATAACTAGCATGTTCTGATGCCAGAATTGAAACACGGCATACACTGGATTACATGTTAACAAGATGTCAAAACCTGAAGAAGCTACTTAATGGGGAGTTTCTCAGCTCCAGAAGCAAAATCAACAATACTACAGCTTTTACAACTTGGCTGGACAGTGATGTCTTGAAATTAGCAGTACTGTTAATAAATTACATAGAACAAAGTTTTAATGCCAATTGGGAAGATGAAGTGTTGCATGGGACGTGAGGAGTCTCTTGACATAATTTGTCCTGGCAACCTGAACGGGAATCAACCAAATTATCCTAGACATTAAAAAACTCCATTATATACCAGAAGGGAGAAGGTGTATGTATGTTCTTCGAGACTTTCAGCTGTGCTATGAAGATGGAGCATGGGTTAAGTAGGAAGATGGAGCTGCTCTACATTGTGTGTGTTGATTGCAGGTACCTGCTATTTCAAGAGGGCAATATATCTCAATGTGCACCTTTAAGACATCATACCTCAAAAGAAACAAGGTTGCGTGCCTTTCATATTGAGTTTGTGAGCCACCAAGAGGGTTTTTTCCACCAATATAATGTTCATATAATATGGTTGCTGTTCTTCATTTATTTGTTTCTGATTTCCAATATTATGCTGTAATTTGAAGTCTTATGACAATCGAGCTCCATAATCCACAGATTTCTAGTATATGTTTGCTGTTTTCAGGAACGAAGACTGTTAATAAAGCTAGACGATATTGAATGGATCTTTCCATGAATTATATCAGCTATAATTTGTGACATTACAGAGCAAATTAGTACCAAAGAGGAGGTTTACAGGCTTCATGGGAGAGTGGAAGAAGTACATGCCTTTGACCCAAGAAGGAAAAGACCATGATTAAGTGGAAGTTTCAACCATGGGAAGTAGGAATAGAGTTAAGGACCTGGAGGTTCACATTTCAGACATGACACTAGATATAGAAGCTGACTATGAAGCTTTTTTGCAAAGTTGGAGACCAATGTTGTTTATTTGGTCGCTTCCCTAGATAACTTTTTCACTTCTCAAGCTGCCTTGCCATTCTATCAACAAATTGATAGCAGACATAACTGATATGTATTTTATGCCCCTCCAACAGCATGATCATCAAGAAAAGAGGGAAGAACAAGTAATGAGAATGGTTCTGTGAATCGATTAGCTGAAGGAGAGTGCTTGAGTGGACCAACATCATAAACACTCTTCAGAGTTGAACCAAAGGTTGAGATTCAGCCTTATGAGGGACAAGTTGATCCCCAAAAGCTCAACATTTGGCTTAGCTATCTCAATGTGTATTATGAGATATATAGCTTGTGTATTATGAGATATATAGCTTCAGTAACATTATGTAAACTCCTTGAGATTAAGCAAGAAAATATCAGTGACAAAATGAGTCTGTCAAGGAGCAAAGCTAAAGACAATTTTATTTTATTTTAGTGGGTATGAGGAGGAGCATATTTTAATGTGGTAATACTTTTTGAAAAATGGAGGGAAAGGTGTGTACTCTTATCTTGGAGGGCTGCATGGTCACAGACGATCACAGTTGGCACTTTTCAATGTGAAGAGGATAGACGAGGCATGTAAAGAGGATTTCTGCATCAAAGTGAAAGGTGAGACGAAACAACAAATAGGTACCAATTCAAAAGAAGAATAGACTGTGGAAGAGAAGTTTTCCCATGCATTCAATGACCTCAACAAGCAAGTAAAATACTTGCATTCATACACCAACTAATTGCCTTTCATTTTGCATTTTTCTATGTCTACTCTTAATGCTCCTCCACTATGGTTCCTTTTTTATAGTAGAGATTACAAGAAAGTTGATGTACCTTCATACCCTTTTGGGCTTTGATAGATTTAGTGTGCCAAAGGATTAAAATTGGACCTTGTAGAGCCAATGCAATCCCTGGATACCCTGTCCTCCTGGTCTGGTCCAAAGAAAATCAGACTTATTAAAAATTTATACAAAATCAACCTAGTGATTTGATTTTTTGATTTGTATTAAGAAAATTCTTGGTCCATTTTAGCTTTGTTTGAATGCACAACCTTTTTATAGACTTCCATGCCATGCCTGAGATATTTACCATTTGTAAAGAACATTCCTTTGACATGATTTCTTTGATCACACACTCAATCTCTTTGTCATCAGTCTAGTGATAATTTTATGAGTTAAGTTGCGAAACAAATTGTCGAAGCCTACTCCTGGAAGTTGCATTACTTTATGCAAGTATTATGAGCTATTGTTGCTTAGCAGTTACCAATCATAGTATATACGTTTGTAGTGAACAAAAGAATATTGATGGTGCCTTTTTGACCTGGATAACTTCTTCTGTGCTACAGACATTGTTTTTTCTCTGGTTTGCACTCTCTGGATGGCTATTTAGGATTATAATCCTAGGAACATGGGTCCTACCCTTTGCAGCACCTTTTCTCATTGGAGCAGTTGCAAGGAATGCAGTGATAGAGGTATGCTGATCTATGGTTTAATG
This sequence comes from Sequoia sempervirens, assembly GCA_007258455.2. NCBI lineage: Eukaryota > Viridiplantae > Streptophyta > Pinopsida > Cupressales > Cupressaceae > Sequoia > Sequoia sempervirens. The sequence goes on from VDFB02025119.1 coordinate 127,565, forward strand.
ATTAATCCTTTTAATGTAATCATCTCATTTATGATGCATATTCGTGTTTTTTTGGGTGAATTATTTAGGTATGAATTACTTGCAATATATTTTTTGTTGTATTCAGTCTGAAGCTCAATATTATAATTTAAAATTTCAGTCATCATTTCAGTGACAATTCAGGGGTGATTGCAATAACTATGAGCTTGTTTATGTTGGTAAATATTTAGTTCAGAGTTGCTTGTGCCGTATTATTTGTAGTATTCCATAACTGAAATCTGCTATTATATCTTAAAAATGTATACGTACACCCTAGATCTAAGATTTGACTTATTAGAACTTAATTTTTTTGAAAGGAGTTCACACTATTTGGGAAAAAAAATAAAAATATTGTATCATGCAATAAATAGCCTTAAAACTCAAAAGGTGAAGGGACTTACCAAGCCCCCCATTCTACTGAATCTCCACACAAATCCTAATTTCACTCTTGACATTCATTTGCATTAAAGAACAAAAGAGAAGAAATAAGAAAAGATAATTTTGAAAGCAAGGAGAGAAATTTGTAGCCAGAAGAATTTGCAACACATTGGGAGCTGATTCAAGAGGTGATTGCATTTACCACTGTTTACTTATGTACTTAATACATTCTTAAAAAAGATGCAATTTTTTGTTTTCAGTTTACCTTTTTTCTGGTTCTTTAGCCATTGATAACAAGATGGAAATGAGGAAAATAGAGAGTGGAAGTGAGGTTGGAGAAGAAGGGACTCTTAACACAAAGACTAGGTGGTAGTGCCACTGAATTTGGTTGCCTGACACCTTTTTTGAAGCTACACGTGTAAAGGTTTCATTTAGACCAACAAAATCCCTATTTCAGTTTGTGACTTTTCTTGACAAAAACAAGCCATAAAATTTAGGGGCGTCATTACATTAAATGCAATATTTGCACTATTGATTGGGAGGGGAGCATCACCAATGTTAGTGCACTTTTTATATGGTGGGGTTAGATGTAAAAGAAAAATACTTGAAGAGAGGGCTGAAATGTAAACATTGTTTATTGGGAATCTAAGTCACAGATTCAATGAATTCCACTGGGAAAATGAGGAATTAGGTGAATTTAATATCAGAAGAAAAAAATGATGAAAATTGCTGATAAAATTACTATAGGTATTTTTTTTTGAATTTAATTAAAATTCCTTGCAAAATGTAGGACACAAATCTGTCTGCTATTGTTTTTAAAGCTTGTGTTTTTATCTTTTCATAATTGACGGTTTGTCCAATATGAATGATGATTTGTGCAGCATGATTTGTCAAGATTTATGTAGGTTGCACATCCATGTCTGTTTTCTGTTTCCCTTCCCTGTAACATATGTGTCACAGAACCTTAATATTCATTACAGTGTCCAATAATCTGTGATTGTTGCAGCATACATGAAAAGAGGACATGCAATAAGGAATAAAATTAAGTTATGATTTCATAGTGAAAAGAGTAATCTTAAGGCTGGAGAATGAACAAAAATTGTTGTTATGAATACAAATCTTCACAACTTTGATATCAACTAAATAAATGCAGACCTTATGCTCTGAAATTTGATCTTTGAGCTGGGGCTTGGAGCCACTGTGTGAGCAATGAGGTTTATTTAGTCCATTGAAGGAGTTCTCAACAGCCATGGCCCTCCAAAAACTTAAATAGTTAGGCTTTTGAGATTTTATTTCAGTTTTTTAAACTTTGATTTAAAACTATTAATATTTATAGATTTAGATTTCATTTATTTATTTTTATCATTTGGATAAACTTTGTTTTTATTATATGGTATATTATAAGATATTACCTTTTTTAACTATTTTGATTTCTTTTGTCTATTTTTATTATTTGAAATTTGATTTATTTTCTTATTTGGAGTTTTTTTTATTATTATTAAATATATTAAATAATATAATGGTCGTCTTAGTTAGGTTAGATAGTTTCTATTTTCGTCTTTTGTTAACGATTGTTTCTTTTAGAAACATCGTCTTTGTAATTCTATTTAAGGAGCCTTCGTCTCCTTCATTTAATACATCGAATATTTGCTAATCTTCTTTGTTATATGGTATCAGAGCGGGTTGATGGGGTTTCATAAAATTTGGCAAATTTTTTAATAGAAAATTCTTTGTCTCTTCTTACCTGGAATTTATTTCCAGAATTTTTTCGAAGTTTTTTAAGCCTCTTTTTTTTTTGAAGATTTTGTGGAGGAGAGACTCATGAGTTTTTCAAGAAAATTTTGAAATTTTTTTCTGTGAAGAAATCGTGGTGATTTTTTGAAGCAGAAGTTTGCGTTTTTTTTTTTTGGTTCTTTTTCGTGCCTGTCTGAGGAAAATTGCATGTTGAGGGTTCTGTGGCTTTCTAGAAAATAATGGGTTTTTTTCGTCTGAAAATCGTGGCTTCTTTTGGTCGCATTTTGGGTGTCTTTCTTGGTGCGCATCTCTTTTGGCGTTTCAAGGATTTTTCCGAGCGATTCTTTCACGAAATTGCAGGTTTATTCTATGTTTGGAAACGTGTGGTTCTTCTGCGACGGATCTCTGAGGGTTTTTTGCTTGCCGTGCGTGAAGTATGTGGGAATATTCACGTTTTTTTTTAAAGTTTTTCTGCTGTTGTGTTGGGCGTGATCTGCTAAATCGTGATTGGGTTTTCCAGATTTTGATGGTTTTTTGTGGAGATTTATGGGTCTTCTCTTTTATGGTGGGTTTTCTAATTTTTTGCCTTAAAAAATTAGTGAGGGTTTTTAATATTTTTCCTGAAAAGTTATGGAGGTTTTAATTTTTTTTCCCGAAAAATTGAGGGTTTTTTAATATTTTTTTCCGAAAATTTTTAAAGCGTTTTTTTACCGTTTTTTCCTTAAAAAACGATGTTTTGTATGTTGATCCAGGTCTCAATTTTACTGGGTTCTGAATTTGCAAAGTTGCGTGGGATTCCTTTGTGGGTTTTTACCCTTTTTTCTGAAAAAACAATGCTTTGTAAACTTCAGTTTCAAGGTTTCGTGATTTTGTCCTAAAAAATCGTGGTTTCTTGCATTCTATTCTGGGGCGTCGTGCTCATGTGCAAAAGTTTGGTGGGTTTGCCGATTTTTCCTCAAAATCATGGCAGCTGTTTTTCGGTGTCTCTGGCTATAGGGAGGGACAACTTTGTTACCCAACATCAGGTTGGACGTTTTGTGATGTTTTTTGGTTATTTCTAGAAAATTTGTAGTTTCTGGGAGGATTAGTGGCAGACTCATCTCAAGTGGCAAAGTCAGTGGTAGACTCTTGTTGTTTGTTGCAGAACCTTCTGAAGAGGAGACAACCTTCTTTGTTTCTGTGGGTAGTTAGAACGATGACCATTAAGAGAGGGTATTAAATATATTAAATAATATAATGGTCATCTTAGTTAGTTTAGATAGTTTCTATTTTCGTCTTTTGTTAATGATTGTTTCTTTTAGAAACATCGTCTTTGTAATTCTATTTAAAGAGCCTTCTTCTCCTTCGTTTAATACATCGAATATTTTCCAATCTTCTTTGTTATAATTATTATATGGTATATATTTAGGTTCTATATTTTTATCTTTGATTTTTTAGGGATAAGATAAAAATAGTTATTATCAAAAAGAGGGAACAAGTGCCAATATTACAAGTGAGAGGACAAAGCCAAACACGTGTAGAAGAAGATAAGTATCTTCTTAAACTACTATCTAATACAATAGGCCTGCATGTAGGATTTATGGTTATACAATGTATGTTAAAGACAAAGATAACTTTTTTAAAATGTTAGTTTTTAACCTCACATGGAGTAATTTCTAAGGATATGCATGCTCTTCAAGAGGCATGCAATATGTTCACATGCATGGATGAAAAGCAATGCATGCATGCAAAATGTAACAGATGCATGCTTGAGAAAGCGATGCATGCATGAGAAAGCAATGTGCATACATGCATGCATGTATACAAAAATCATGTATGCATGAGAGAGCAATGTGCATACATGCAAAAGTAATGCATTTGAAAGCTGGGAATGCATGCAAAAAGTGATTGCCTTAGTTTGATCTCACTTTGGTGAGAGTCTTCGAGAATGAGATGATATCTAGGTTGAGCCATAGAGAAGTGACCTGAAGTATATTGATCCTAGCAAAATTTCTTGTAAAAGAACAGCCTCCAAATTATATTTCTCCAAGAGTCTCCAAAGTAAATAATTCTTTGAGGGGGAGTTGAGTACCCTTATGTTCTAGGCGAGAATCACCATTGATAAATCTTGGATTTCTTGGTGTTACCAAGATAGCTTCCAGCTGGGATTGGTTCCTCGTAGCAACATCTGCCAGGCTTGCAGTTTGTAAAACAACATACCTGTTGCTTCTTCCCACCATATTGTTCCTAAAATCTCCTTAATTTTTTACTACATGTCTTTGAGAGATTGATTTTCTTTACTTTTCTTCTTTGAGATAAAACCTTCTAGACTTTAAAGCCACCTTGAAACTATCTTGATAGTTGGTTTTTTTGCATCGAGAAAGTAAACAAAGAGATCTTTTCCTTTCCCTTGTATCCTTGGGATGTGGGTTTTTATGGTATTTGCTTGCTCCTCTAAGAGTTGTACTAGATCTCCTTTGAAAGTATAGCCCTCTTAACATTTCCCCATTATTTAAACCCTTATTCAAATGAGATAGTATTTTTAACTACATCCTCATTACTAGGATTAATTGATATTCTTGACACCTTGTTACTTGGAATCTCAAGATTGTTTCTTCTGGCTGTTTTTTTTTCTTCTTTGGAAAGATGAAACATTTTGCATCCTTTTTCTCTTCAACCTTCAGTTTTTCAGTCTCTGAATTTCTTTGAATAGTGGGACAGTCTTGAATGAGATGACCATATTCATGACTACCTCTGCATCAAAAGGGAATACTTTCATAATCTAGGGCCTAAGACCACACAAAATATCTAAACTCTTTGAAAGGGGAGAAATGAGAAATTATTCAACACAAAATTTAGCATAGACAGATTGTAATGTCACTTATCCTCAATATGAGGATGTTTGAGTCACTTTTCAGCCTTCGGCAGGATTATGGACTTTCTCATACTGTCATACCTTTCTTCCCCACTTGTATTACTTCTCACTCCCTTGCTATTTGCAAGCCGATGAATTTTCACTTTGTGTGCACTCGATATTGCCAAACCCCAATTCCCTCTCCTTTTAACCATTGCATCCATCTAGTATGTGTTTCCTTAAACCCTCACCTTTTGGCATGCTCTCCCAAGGAACCTCACCATTCTAACAAAGGAATTCACTAATCATTAGGGCTGATTAGGGATGCTATTAATAGGCCCAAATTTGAATGTAAAATGGTGGGAAACTTTCATTTGATTCTTGGCAATAGTGGGCCCACGCTAGGCCTCCAACCTCTATGTAAGGCAAGCAATTTCATCAATTTGGATAGTCTTTGGACATCATATCAACAAACATGAAATTGTAGAGTTAAGTACTTGTGTTCACCTGTTGGATCTTAGGATGAGAACCTTTACGTTTTGTAGTTTAGTTTGAAGGAAAAAACCCTTGGGCAACTTTACATGGAGGTTGCATCTGCATTTCAAGCTTACTGGATTTCATCGTTTGGATATTTTAGCATTTTGAATATTTTTGTGATCATTGTAATCTTTGTTGTCAACAAACAATTGAAGCAACAAATCTTTGTAATCATTGAATGAACTATTTGAATGAAATACCCTTTTTCAACAAGTTTAGATGAGCAAACCTATATGAATGTGTGTTGTGCATTGTTCATATTTAATCATTTTGGTTGAAACTCTATACAACATTTTAGATCTAAGCATTTTTACAGGAATATTTAGCTAAGGGTCATTACAATGGTATTATAGATATGATCTTGCTAGCCTGTAAGGTAACTCAAGTTGTGAATGTGCCCTAGTGAAAGAGAGATTGGATATCAAAGAAGGGATCAAACGAAATTGGATGCACTAGAGCCAGAAAAAATATGGCAGGAGGAAGAGAGAAGCACAAAGTAATAGTTGAAGAAAAATAAGAATTCTTCTAGGAGAACATTATTAGATTGCAGCAAAGTCAGGATGGATTGACAGATCTAATGGTGCAGATGCAGCATGCTATAAAAAGATTTGCAAAGCTTAGAGCCTATTAAGACATCTCAAGGAGAGGGGAGTACATCTGCAAATAATAGATTTGGGGTTAATTCCATGCCAACGCCATTGAAACTCATGCTTTTTCAGAAAGATGTAGAGGAAGAATGAGTGCTTCAAGACTCCCATGTAGAGGGAATTGACAAAGTTTTTGAAGAATACCAAGGTAAATTTGAAGCCTTAAAAAATATATCTTTTGTTAGCTACCTAGACATCATTGATAGGATAACTCCTAAGAGAAGAACTTTAGATGGCAATAAAAACAATGAAAAGATAATGCTGCTACAAAAATTAAATAAGTTGAATGCTCTCACCTTTGATGGGAGCAACAAAATTTCTGGTAGGGCTTGGTTGCAGAAAGTGCAAGCTTATTTTACCCTTAGTCCTATGGAGGAGGATGCCATTTTGTTTGTTACATTGCATTTAGGTGTTCCTTATGAGTGGTGGCACCATGGTTTGGTCACACAAGGACATAGCCTTGTGAAGATATTTGATGATTTCTGTCAAAGGGTGCTGGATTGCTTTGAGCAAAAGGATGAGGATGAGTATTTCAAAGAATTTGCTAGTATCAAACAGCAAACACTGCTCCATGGAATCCTAAATTGTCGAATTTTATAGGTGTAGTAATGGTTCCTGGAATTTTTGTAAAAGGGATCACTTTTCTTAGTTCTATTTGTTGAAATTTAGCTTGAACTCCTCAAAGGTCTTGTTGCACCCACTTCTCTACAAGAAGCAATCAAAAGAGCTTTAACACTAGAGCTATTTGTGTGTAAGGGAATTTTTTTATCTCATGCCCACAACACTACTCCATAGAATCCTATGTTGTTGAATTTAGCAAGTTGTAGTAAGGGTTCCTGAAATTTTTGAAAAGTGGATCACTTTTCTATTTGTTGAAGGTTTGCTTGAACTCCTCAAAGGTCTTGTTACCTCCATTTCTCTACAAGAAGCAATTGAAATAGCTTAAACACTAGAGCCATCTGTGCTTAAGGGAAAATTTCTATCTCATGCCCACCTTTGTGTATCATAAAGGAAATTTTCAGAAAGTGGATCTTACTTGCATCCACAAAATATCACTACCTACAACTAAGAGAACATATGACTACAACAAAGATGAACCTATAAGGAAGAAGCTATGCTTTTCTTGCAAGGAGCTATGGGAACCTAGTTAGAGATGCCTTGGTAAAGGCCAAGTTCGTTATATTGAAGTAATATCTGATGATGATTTAGATTAGGAAGAACTTGAGCCACAGATGTGATTCAGACAGAGGAACATGCACTTGAAAACGTGGAAGATGAAAGCACAAACAGCAACACACATGCTTTTCTTCTGCTATTTGCTGATTGGAATGCCACTATTATGGTAGACAATGTTAAAAATGCATTTGCTACTAATCTCCTTGATGGCAATGTGAGGAAAGATGGATTTGTAGTAGCAGATCGTCGCATTCTTTATAAAAACAAAATTTTGTTAGTTCTTAAATCTTGAACGAAGGAGAGAATTTTAAGGGCTTCTCATGATGCATTGTCGGCAAGTTGCTTAGGATTTTACAAGACCCACAAATAAATAAGGGAAATGTTCTAATGGAAGGGCCTCAAGAAGGATGTCCCCAAACACATTAGAGAATGCGTGACATGTCAACAAAACAAAGCAAGACATGTTTTTCTAATATGCTTACTTCAACCAATGCCTATCCCAAATCAGAAGTGGGAAATAATATCCATGGATTTTATCACAAGCCTCCCCAAGGTACAAGGAAAAGTTTGCATTTATATTGTGGTGGACAAACTTAATGAAGTATGCACACTTCTTAGCTATTTCTTCATAACTCAAAGCACATAAAATGACTATTTTCTTTTTAGAGAAGTGCTTAGGCTACATGGGTTGCCGAAAAATATGGTTAGTAACAAAGATAATAGATTCCTCAACTCTTTTTGGCAGGAGCTATTTCTCCTTACTAGTACAAAATTCACTTCCAGTTGAAATTTTGATATCCAAACATGTGCACAAACATAGATAGTGAACAAGTACATTGAAGGATACTTGATGAACTATGGTTTAGATCAACAATCAACTTGGGTTAAGCAGTTACTTTTGGGAGAGTATTGCTACAACATTACCTACCATATGCCCATTGGTATGTCTCAGTTCATGGAATTATATGTTTATGATGCATTAACCTTTGTTGATTTAGTGTGTGTAGATAGGAGAGCACTTACAACTCGTGACTTGGTGGAGCATAGCCAAGAGATATTGAGGTCACTCAAAGATCACCTTTAGCAAGCCCATAAGTAATAGGAATTCTATGTAGATTAGAACTGAATAGAGAGGTCATTCGAAGTGCGAGAGATTGTCTTTCTAAGAATGTAACCTTTTGGGTAAACTTTCATCAAAAGTAGTGGGGTTGAAAAGCTCAAACCAATTCTTCTATGGGCCTTTTAGGATCTTGAGGAGAGTTGGTGAAGTTGCATGTGAGTTGGAATTACTAGAAAATAGTAGGATCCATAATGTGTTTCATGTTTCTTGTTGGACAACATATCACACCGTTAGTGGTTTTGCCACCCTTGGATGATGAGGGTAAACTCATAGTGGAACCTAATGCTATCAGTGATATTAGGGCGAAGCTTTTGAGGAACAAAAGCATTACAAATTATCTAGTTCATGGGAAGAATCTTCCTATTGAAGATGGGTACTTGGGAAGAACCAGAGATCTTGGAGCATCTGAATTTGTATTGCTTGAGGGAAAGCAATTTTGGGAAGGACAAACTTTTAATGTCCCTTATCATAAGTACGGGCATGTCTGAGTCACTTTCTAGCCTCAGGCAAAGTTCAAAATTTCTCACACTATCATACCTTTCATCCATTCCCCACTTCCTCGTTGATATCGAATGTCCCAAAACTCTGATCCCCAACCTATTGCTCTCTTGTTTGTGGACATGTGAACTTTCACTTCCTAGTGCACATTTATTATTGCCAACTCCCAATCCTTGCTCCCTCCAACCATTGCATCCTTTTAGTATATGTTTCCTTGGATCCTTGCCTTTATTAAATAATGTAATGTTTCTTTAATGGTCATCTTAGTTAGGTTAGATAGTTTCTAATTTCGTCTTTAGTTAATGATTGTTTCATTTAGAAACATCGTCTTTGTAAATCTATTTAAGGAGCCTTCGTCTCCTTTTGTAAATCATGCAATTATGAATATCAATTGTATCTTTTATGGTATCCCGAGCGAGTCGATGGGATTTCCTTCCAAATTTGGCCCGAATTTTAATAAAAAAATTCGTAGCCTCTTTCAACCTAGAATTTATTTCCAGAAATTTTCAAGGGTTTCTTATTTCTGCATTTCATGGGTTTTTTGAGAAGATTTTCGAGGGGCTTCTAAAGTAGATTTAAAATGGAGTTTGAAGGTTTCAAAGGCAGAATTCCACGAGGTTCTTGAATAAATTGATTTTTTTAAAGGTTTTCTCAAGTTTTTAGGTAATGGATTTGTGTATGATTTTCGCGGAATTCTTTCTTGAAGAATCGCGACCCTGCTCTTGCAAGAAGTTAGTAGTTGTTGATGATGTTTTATTTTTTTGTTCGTGGCTGCACTCGCGTTGGATCTCATGCAGGAGTTTTGGTGAAGTTTTTTTTGTTTTTTCCTTCTGCCGCAACTTTTGTTTTGGTTGTGCGACTTGAAGCTTCGTGTCCCTCGTTCTGAGAGTTTTTTAATGGGCTCCTTCTGTTATTTTCTGAGAAATTTTCAGAATCGCGATGGCTCTTTTTGGCTTTTTTTTTCTAAACGCGGCTTCAAATCGCCTCATTTTCTAGCTTGATTTTGTCTTCTTCAGAGTGCGGCGATCTCTTGGGTTTTAGGTAATTTTTTGAGTTTTATGGATGAAAGCTCTGAAATGCCATGCCAGTTTTTCGAGTTGGAGATAGAGATCTTTTGGATTCTGGGTGATTTAGTAAAAATCATGTGTTTTTATTACTGCTTGTGGCGGGTCTTCTATGGCGTATTTCTAAAAAATTAGTGTTGGGTTTTCTAATTTTGCACCTTAAAAAATTAGTGTTGGGTTTTCTAATTTTTCATCATAAAAAGTTAGTGCTAGGTTTTAATAATTATTCTCCTTAAATTTTTTTGATGGGTTTTACAATTTTTGTCCCTATAAGAAAAATTATACTTGGGTTTTGGTTTTTGGTTTTTACTGAAAAATCATGGGAAGATTTATAATTTTTCCTCAAAATTAGGGTTTGCTCGTATGCCCTGTCGAGTTTTACTTGATTCGGAGACTCTCTGTGGTTTTGGAAAAGGTTTTTATCGTTTTCCTTAAAAAGCGATGTTTTGTAACTGATCACATTAATCTCCCGATTGTTTGGGTTTGATTTAATCTTCAAAATTGTTATTGGGTTTGTAATTTACAAGGGATTAAGTAGGATTCAACTTTGTTGGTTTTTTACCCTTTTTTGAAAAAGCGATAAGTTATAATCTTGCGTTTGGCGATTTTCCTCAAAAATCGTGATTTTTTGCAGTTTGTTCTGGGGCGTTGTGCTCATCTGCAAAAGTTTGGAGGGTTTGCCAATTTTTTTCTCAAAATCGTGATTTCAGTTTGTGCAGTTGATTTCGGTGTCTCTAGTTATAGAGAGGGACAACTTTGTTACCCAACATTAGGTTGGACGTTTTGTGATGATTTTTGGTTATTTCAGAAGTTTTGCAGTTTCTGGGAGGGTTGGTGGCAGACTCATCTTAAGTGGTAGAAGCGTTCTGAGAAGAAGGGGGCAGCCTTCTTTGTTTCTGTGGGTAGTTAGAACGATGACCATTAAGGGAGGGTATTAAATAATGTAATGTATCTTTAATGGTCATCTTAGTTAGGTTAGATAGTTTCTATTTTCGTCTTTAGTTAACGATTGTTTTATTTAGAAACATCGTCTTTGTAAATCTATTTAAGGAGCCTTCGTTTCCTTTTGTAAATCATGCAATTATGAATATCAATTATCTTTTTAGCCTTCTAGCATGCTTTTTCAAGAAACCTCGCCATTCTAATAGAGGAATTCATTGATCATTAGGGTTGACCAAGAACACCATTAATGAGCCCAAATTTGAATGTAAAGTGGTGGGAAATTTTAAAACGATTCTTAGCATGAGTGGGCTCATGCTAGGCCTCCAACCCGAACCCCTATATAAGAGAGATAAATTGATCAATTTGGATCATCTTTGGACATCGTATCAATAAATCTGAAACCATAGAGTTGAGCATTTGTGTTCATTTTTTGGTAAGGACAAAAACCCTTCGGTTTGGAGATCAGTTGATGAAACCCCATTGGTTTCTTGGAGTTTGAAGGACAAAACCCACTTGGATTCTTGAGGTCAACTTCACACTGAGGTCGCAATCTACACTTCAAGCTTAGTGGATTTTAGTGTTTGGGTAGTTCAGCATTTTAAATATTTTTTGAATATATTTGTGATCATTGTAATCTTTGTTCTAACTAGTTTATATAAATGTGTGTTGTGGGTTTTTCAGATTTAACCATTTTGGTTGAAACTCAATATTATATTTCAGATTTGATTGTTTTTACATAAATATTTTGCTAAGGGTCATTATATAGATTGACCATGCCCACGGTAAGGTTTGGAGATATCAATGCCCACCCAAATGATTTTCTAATGGTCTCAAAGATATAGGGAAACTAGAACTCTTGAGGAAGAGTGTGCACATGTATCCAAACAGGGGCCCTCATAGGAATTTCCTTGAAAGAATTAAAACTCACATGCTAGTGCTTCATGCAAAGGCTTGCATTTTGAAAGAAATATGGGCCACCCAAATGATTTTCTAATGGTCTCAAAGATATAGGGAGACTAGAACTCTCAAGGAAGAGTGTGCATATGTATCCAAACAAGTGCTCTCATAGTCAATTAAAACTCACATGATAGTGAATCATGAAAAGGATTGCATTTAAAAAGAAATATGGGCCTCCCTCAAAAACTCTCTATCATACTCATTTGCAAAAATAACTATTTAATACCTCTTTGCATAGGATTGAAGTTCATATTCTCCTTGTGTCTTCTATTTCTTCCTAGCCCACAAGAAACTAGCTCTTCCAGAGAGGATTGGGGGCTTAAGAATCTACAAATCAGACTTCTACATTGAAAAGTAAAAACATTTTCCCTAAATTCCTCTACATCAAGATTAGTAATTGGGGAATTCTCAAGGGATGGTATGCATGCAACAAATTTTATTCCAAGAAGGCCCATCTTCTTTATGCTTGTAGCCATTATCCGCCGCACTGACCCCTTTCTCCCAAATTGAAGATCTAGATCTAGATTCAACTATGGTATCTTTGAACGAAGGAGAAGGGGGATGTCCACTCCCTTTACTAGGAGCCATTGATGGAGAAATTGGTGATCAAGAAAACAAAAAAAGTTGAGATGAACTATCTTTAATTTCTTTTGAAATTCTGCCCTACATTTATTTTTAGCTTTGATTTAAAGTTATTAGTATTTTATAGTTTTTCGTGTTTTTTTATCAATTTTTTTATTTTATGATTTTGGGAAATATTTTTATTTATATATATTTTTGCAATATAACCTAGGTTAGGCATCCAAGGGATGAAAAAATAGCATCTAAGTGCGGATTCTAGTTACATAAGGTTCACGAGTTCCAATCAAGAATTTGAATTTTCCATTCCAACCTTATTATTTATATACTAAATATGGTTCATAGTCTTCTAGGATAGGGGCAAATTACCTCAGCCCCTCCCTTAGTCTAAAAACCAATGCACAAGAGGTAGAATGGGCAAATTAAGTAGGTCCCTCCGTACTGACCTAAAAACTTAATAACATTTTTTAATTTCTTCCATGGATGGCTTATCTAGGGACTCATCACAACATTTGACATTACCAATCAATGCTTCCAGGAAAGCTTTGAATTTATAACCTTAGCATATTATTCATCTAGGTCACAATTGAGCTAACTTTGGCCTTCTTTGAGGATGTGGAATTGCTTGAAGTAGTAGTGGAGGGTGGTCATTGCGTGGTCTACCACTTAGATAGGCCTAAAGTCTCTTGGTTTGATAGCCTCCTCTTGCTTCAACTGAGAAGGTGGAGTTGATAGACTTGAGGATTGATTTTAAAGCTCTAGACTTTCATCACATTCCAGAGCTCCATTCCAACCAGGTCTAGAAATGTTGGAATACTAAATTTGGGCATCTTTTTAGGCTTGGAGTTGTTGTCATGGAAGTGTGCACCCTTGCTGAGTTGATAAAATCACTCAGCCACCTCGTAAAACATGGGATGATCTCCCTGAGTGTGGGCTCAGATGGTGGAGATCAAGCTCCAGAGAGGGCTGGTTCCCTTGGGACTTCACCCAATCTAACCTATGCTACTGCTGTTTATAGGGAAAAGAGAGAAGGAAAACATAGAATGAAACCTAAACTCTAATAAGGTGATGCACCAAAATGATTTCAAACCTATACTACAATTTGGACTCACAATATGATCAAATGAAACAAGTTGTTTCATGCACAACTCAGGTTTCTACATACCTATGCATAAATGCTTTATAACAAGGTTGGAACTCAACAGCCTTAGAAAGGAAAAACAAATATTTCACAAATAAAGGATTGTTTAAGTCATTGCACAACTTATAACCTGCATAGAATATGTATACTTCTATATGAAGATACTAGAGAATGAGACATGAAATTCAAGGACTGAGTATAATATCACAAAACCTGGAATAACAGTATTTTAGTGGAAAATGATGAAGGTTAAGTAAACATATGGGTATAAGGTGAAAATGCAAGGAAATGGAGAGCTTTGTGATGATGCCAAGTGATGGAAAACTGCCCTTGAAGGTTTCCCATGCCTCCTTAAGGAATTTTGACTATTTCAAACCTTTTTCACATGTCCTTTTATAAATGTAAGGTGCAGTTTGATGAAGTGGAGCACAGTTATGGACAGTTATACACATCTAGGGGCAGTTTTGTGAGCTGTGCAACTGATGGAGAGAATCTAGGGCAGTTTTGATTCAGGTTGAGCCTTTTGAGAGCATCTAAGAGCTATTTAAGGAGCCTTGATGGTGGATAAGGTCAAGTCAAGACTTTTTCTTCACTCAAATACCTTTTTGGAGCACTTTTAGGGGCTACCAAGTAGGGAGGACAGTTTTGGATGACCAAGGAGGTTTGACCCAGCCAACTAAAACACACACTTGTTTTCCATTTCTCAACACATGTTCCTATTGTGTAGTAGCTATTGAGCAGCATATATGCAGGCTGAAGGGGCAGATTTTTGGTTAGTTCTTTTCTCTCGTGGCATGTATTGTAACTTTTTTAAAAAATCTTTCAAGCTGGAGCAACTTTGTAACTCAACTTTGAGACTTGTGTACATCAGTATGTAACACATTTTTTCAATGAAATACAAGTATTTTGCCTCCTCTAGTCTATATCTTGTGCGTAATAACGAATGATTGATATGGTTTTTGTCATATTATACTCAATCCTTGAATTTCATGTCTTATTCTCTAGTACCTTCATATAGAAGTATACATATTGTATGGAGGTTATAAGTTGTGTAATGACTCAAGCAACCCTTTTATTATGAAATATTTGTTTTCCCCTTCTAAGGCTGCTGAGTCCCAACCTTCTTATAAAACACTTGTGCGTAGGTATGTAGAAACCTGAGTAGTGCATGAAATAACTTGTTTCCTTTGATCATATTGTGAGTCCAAATTGCAGTATAGGTTTGAAATCATTTTGGCGAATCACCTTATTAGAGTTTAAGCTTGTAAGAACCCTGATGGTTCTCAACCCAAACCCTTGACTGAATATGGCGATTTTTGATAGTTTTGTATTTTTTTGTATTTTTTGATGGATTTTTGCAAGAAACAGGAAATGGCGATTTTTGCTTGAAAGACTAGGAAAATAATAAAAAATACGTAATGCTTGAAATACTACAGAACATGCATCAAATATCGTTGCCAGATCATTTATTGACTATTCAGAGTGATTACAAATCGATATTTCAACTTCTGAACAAAAAGGCAAGAACATTTAATATAAAAACCTGGTTTATTACAGCCGCCTTGGGAAAAGTGTAGAATGTACGGCCAGCTCCAAATGATCAATATCCAGGCTCAAAAACAGAGGAATAACTCCCAGAACCCTAGGCGCCCCTACTGCAAAAGACTGGAGGTGCAAAGCCTGAGCGATTTCTTTTGATGAGAAAGTACGGCCCTTGCTGGTACAACAGTACGGCCTGTACAGCAGCAGCATTTAATGAAGTACGGCTCCTTGAAAGATGTGCCAAAACTCTGATAAGAGATCTCTGATAAAGTCGCCTTTATTGACTGATGGTATTCTCTGAATCTTCTTCTGAAATCGATGCAATAAGATCAACTGTAACTCCCGAATGAAGTCACCAAGATGCAAGCTTAAACTGGTATTTCACGCCTCACCGCTAAATTTCGAAGAGGTGGCCTGCTCTCTGTAAACGCTTGTCTGCCAGAAACCCTAGGGTTTGCAAACTCCAATGCTCAGAGCAAAAAGACAAAAGTTGAATAGCATAACATAATGGTTCGATTTTTGTCTTGTCTGAATATATACTTCCTTTGAAAAGTTCGACCCTCAGCTCTTTTTAATTAATCATTTAATAAAATGATTTAATTCGCCTTTAATACTTAGGAGAATATCATTTAATAATTGGCGTCTCATTTTAATGAATAATAAATATTCATTATGTCAAAATTTAATACTTTATTATAAAGTACAATAAATACTTTATAATAGG
>VDFB02025120.1:0-55495 GCA_007258455.2 Sequoia sempervirens
TGGGAATTTTTAATGAAGTCTCCAATTTTATAAGTCAAAATCGCCCCTCCTTGCAGCCGTACCTTTTGGGGTGTCATTGGAATTCGTGCCAAAAATAAATATCTGCATTTAGGTTCTGTTTTATGTTATCATCTTGGGCGCCTTCATTATAGGAGTACTTTGCATCAGATTTCATGTAGTTTGAGTGAGAAATGAGTGAGTTATGAGCTCTTCATTGAGTTTCAGTGTTGCTGGTTGAGTAATTTCAGTCATTGTTCTGTTATAACAGCTTGCATAGAATCCGTCATTTGAGTTAGGTTTTGAAAGGGGAGACATTGAGAGCATTAAGGATAGCATTATTCATTGTTGCAACATTGTGAACATTCTTATCTTGTGCTTAACAGACAAAACTCTTATCTTGTAAGCTGAATAGTAGTACTGTCAGCATTTCTGCTCAATTTTCTCTTCATATTGTAACACCCACTGAACAAGTGGAAGAGGCTGGCTTGCCGCCTATTTATATTCTGAAGTTGCATTTGTATTTCTTACATCTCCACCATATGGTCGCCTCATTTCCTTTTAGGATTGGGTAGCACATACTTGGTGTTGAGTTTACTTTCAGTATTGCAATAGATAGGGATCCTCTGACCATATGCACGCCGTCATCTGGCGCATCTTGGTTAGAGTTATTTCAGTTCATGCATTGCATTGAGATCCTCTGACCACATGCTAACACCTTGCCCATCTCGGGATCCTGGTGTACATTCTGGGTTAGAGTTGAATTCTGCATTGTTTAGTTATTTGCTAACCCTAACGGGTGTATGTTGTTTGTAATCACTTTCAAAAATCAAAAAAATTTGGCTCGGTATATTTCATGGACCAAGTGTTCCTCCCAAGACTTGCTGTAAACCAGTATGTCGTCGAAGAACACCAAAACAAATTTTCTCAAGTGAGGATGGAAAACCCTATTCATGGTGGACTGAAATGTGGCTGGAGCATTGGTTAAACCGAATGGCATAACCAAGAAGTCATAATGTCCACAGTGACATTTGAAAGCGGTTTTTTGAATATCCTCCTCTCAGACTTTGATCTGATGGTACCCTATCCTCAAATCAATCTTCGAGAAATAGCAAGCTCCATGTAGCTCATCTATTAACTCGTCAATCCGTGGTATGGGATACCTGTTCTTGATAGTCTTCCTGTTTAGCATCCTGTAGTCGATACACATTCTGTAGCATACCATCCTTTTTCTTTCAACCAAACAAATCGACATGAAGCTAAAGGGAGACTTAACTGGTCTGATGTGCCTTGCGAAGAAAGCTCTGAGATGGCTTTTCACTTCATCTTTAATCTCTTTGGGGTACTCCCAGAGGATCATATGTGATAGGTTTTGTAGCTCCCTCCTCCACTTATAATATACCAATAATTCCCACCGTAGGTCTACCTGGTGGTATAGCACTGAAAACCTTTGCATGCTTGATTCAGAGTGCCTGGACATCTGGATGATAAGGAGATTCTTGCTGCTCCTTTTGTGAAGGCATTACCTTGCATTTTGCTGCCCAATCCACCATGTCGTGCCGAATCAATCTTTCCATCCTTCTAAGTGAAATTTCTTTTACATTGCTGTCCTTGATGGCTTTGAGAACATGATTTGTGCCGTCAACTTTAAATTTCATCTCCATATCTCGTAAATTAAGTGTGAACTCTCCTATTGCATGAAGCCACTTCATGCCAAGAACCACATTTGTACCTCCCATGTTCACAACATAAAAATCTGCCTTAAACTCAAAATTGTTGAGTTTCATTGGCAGATCCGAAATCATCCTCTCACAATTGAGAGTGTACCCATCTGCAACCTTCACTCTAATGCTTTCAAACTGTTGAGTTTGAATGCCTTTTTTCTCCACCAACCGTGAATCAATAAAATTATGGGTTGCACCTGTATCCAAAAAAGATGACTTTTTGACCAGCTAGTATCCCATGAAGTTTGAAAGAACCTTCTCTCTGCATATTGGACATATGAGCTTCCTATAGCTCAATTTCAACCTCCTTTTCTGCCTCCTTTTCTGATTTTTCATCATCTGTATCTTAAATTGCAGCTTGCTGGTCTGAAAAATCAGTCATCTCTTCTCCCTCAAAGAACCACTCCATTGTAATGAGCCTAGTCTGAGCTGACTCATAAACCCTTCTTTGTTCCCTTGAAATTTTGTTAAACAATTCAAATGCAAACTTTGAGCTTGCTGGTCTGAGTTATCAGTTTGATCTAGTGCTTATAATCGATGATAGATGCACAAGTGATGTTTTAAGAATGCCTTCCTTAATAACAAAATGAATTACTAGATGTAATGCAATCAAGTTGAGTGTTTTCAAATGCATATAAATGAGATACTACTTGTGATAAATGCATATACAGCCTATAAGCCTTATGTCAAACAGTTGACATACATCCTCATACACTGTTCAAATGATCTTTATAACTCCAACTGATGTTATCTTTTCCATGCATGTTTGAATAGAGATATGCTTCAAAACAGAGTTTCACTTCTGATTTGCCAGTGGACCTTAATTCCTTGATAATGTTCAGATATCGCAGTAACAATAAAGACTAACATTAACTCTTAACATCAGTTACAAGTGCAGATCTATAAAGCAGCTTACAGAGGGTTATAACAATAATTTTTCTGAGCATAGAAATGACTGATTTTTAACAGCAGTTCGCACTGAAAGTACAACAGGACATCACCCAGAATTGGAGAATGTTGTTCATACTAAACATATCAAACATTTATCAAACAAATACATTCATTGTTTAGACCTAGAAGTTGTAGAGAGACTGAACGTTTGCAGCAGTTGGTATTGTCTCTGAAATCCACCAGTAAGGGTCACGTCCAGCACTATGGATGTTGTACAGCCTTTAATGGCTTCACATGTGCTTGAGAATGAAGCTTGAAAGTTGGAAATGTAATCTCAAAAGCAACCACAAAAGGAATACTACTGTTCTAATAATAATCTATCAAACCCTTGAAAATCCCTGTGATAAACTCCACTAAAATACCTTAGTACTGTAGCGTTTACTATTCACGCGCACTGTAGCAACCACTGTAGCGCGACACTATTCACGAGTACTGTTCACGTGGCACTGTAGCGCGGGTACTGTAGCGCGGCACTGTTCACGCCACTGTAGCAGCTAACAAAAAATTCCGATCTGCAAGTAATAAATGATATGGTACGGTTGGAGATACAATAGCCTGAGAAATAAGAATGAAGCTGGAAGTTGATCTCTTGTAGATTTAATATTTTCTTCTTCAAACCCTTACTTATTTTCCCCTGTAAGCACGAATGTAACTTCTGAACAAAGCTTCCCTGTTAGCAAGCTTCAGCTGATCTTTCACAACCTCAGTATGCTTGATTCTGAAGAGTTGACGTTCTCCAAAACCTGATTGCAGAAACCCTTGTTTCTCCAACTCCAAATGTTCTCAGAGAGAAAAGACAAATTCAAATGATCATCAATAATGAGTTTGATTTGTCTTGAAGAGAAATATATATCTTTTTCCTCAAAAGTTTGACCCTTTTCAAAAAATCAACTTAATTGCATTTAATAATATAATAATTCACCCTTTTAGAGACTTAGGCAAATTATTAATAAATGGCGTCCATATTAAATGAGTAACAAATACTCATTTAATAATAATAATGCTCCTTTAATATAAAGTATTAAATACTTTATAATTTGCCATTAAGAATTAATATTTTAATATTTCACTTAAAGTGACTTTATAATATAAAGTCATAATAATAATCATTTAATTATTATTAAATGCTCCGTAATTCTTCGTTTGCTCAACAAACTGTCAAACTGGGTCGAAACTGAGAAGACTAGCTGAGCCAGGTGCCCTGCCAAAAATAGTAACCCCTGTCGGCCTGACTTACTATAAATAGTAAGTGTCTGAATATCACTCTGTGAATCCCTACAAAGGTCCAAACCTGAATCAATTGGAGTAAGGTCCTGAAACTCTGGATAACTGCCAAGGAAGACCCTCTCATCACATTTGTCAGCCTACGAGGGTCAAATGATAGGCTAATCCTTATAAACTCTGATGCTCGCAAAATGGGGACATTACATCCATGTGCCTATTTTGTCCTTTAGGCTTGAGGGGACAATCATGGTTGAAGTCATATGGGCCCTTGCAATAAAAGCAGAGCTTCTTCCTACGTAAATCGTTAATTGTTTCACGATCTAAAGGTGCTGCAAATTTTTTCTTTTGATCAGAATTTTCAAACTTCTTTGGATCGGATTTATTATCATTGTAGGAAGTGGATGGTTTTGAGCCAAATTGTTTCCGTGGTGTGGTAAGCTCCATACTGCGAGCTTTCCTCATGGCCTCCTGCAAGGTAGGTGGATCGAATGCCTTGATCCAACCTTTCATGGGCTCAAATAGACCCTCCATGAATAGTATAATCAACCTTCTCTCTTATGTGCCCGTCACCATAACTGAAATTCTCTGAAACTCTCCAATGTATGACTCCAAACTACCCAACTGTTTTAACTGTGCAAGATCTCTGAAGTATAGTTTAAGATCACGTTTATCAAACCTCTCTACCAATCTATCTGTAAACTCTTGGTAAGAAGTAATCCTGTCATGGTGAAGTGTTACCATGCCATGGTGCCACAAATCATGGGCCACGCCATCCAGGTGGAGAGCTCCAAATCTAATAGCATCCTCCTCTGTCATAGGACGCAATGTAAGGAAGGTGCCCAATTTACTCACCTAGGCACGTGTTGTAACTCTGCCACTGCCATCGAAATTAGTTAAGATAAGTTTGTTGGTAGCTTGCCTTAGATCATTATTCCATTGTTTAGGCCTCCTGTCAAACTTGTCAAACCTGTTTCTGGTATGTTCTCTTTTCTGGCTCATGAATCGATCAAAGTTAAGGTGATCCTTAACTCTCGGAGGCAATGCATCCCATTCATCATGCATAGTCATGATGTTATCTGCAAAGTTCGCGTCACCAGCCTCTTCAGCCTCTTCCTCTTCATTGGTATCATTCCTAGTGAATGTAGGGCATGTGGGTCTTTCATAGGTGCGTGCTGGAGCAATATTCCTACGAGCTTCTCCATGAATACTTCTCTCTTGATCAGTGTTCCACGGGCCTGGGGGACGGGGAAACAGGGGGACGGGGAAACACGTTTCGGAGACGGGGGGACAAAGGGCCTAAGTTTGGGGACGGCGGGGAGACGGCGGGGGGACGGCGGCGGCGGGGTGGTGGGGTGGTGGTGCTGATATAGTTATACATATACTTATAGTGCTTGAAAAACTAGTTTTGAAAAGATGTATAACAGTATAACAGTATAAGAATTACATTTCAAATGAAACTATAGGAAATTACTCAAATTAGTAAAATTATAACATAGCAAAATTTGAAATACTAAATCTAAATACGAAGATATCTTGAATGCTAATTGCTAAATAAAATTTGACAAATGAAATTGTTAAATTGGAGATTTCTATTATATCGAAAATATGAATATTTGATGTCATATGAGATATCAGTATATCACAAAGTCTATAAAGATGATTACATGATTCATCATTACAATGAGTAGCAAATGCCAAATGGCAAATAGTAAAACAGTAAACTAAATAGTAAATACAGATACTAATAGCAAAATGTCAAAACTCAAAATGTAGTAAATACAGGAAACTCCTGGGCGTCTCCCAAATTCCAAACTCTTTAAGGTTCCCCCAAGCCCCTGTGAAACTCCCCAGGCGCCTCCCAAGGAGACTTGAGACTTGAGACTGCCTCTGCTCTCTGGCGTGAGTAATTCCCGGCGGCGGTATGGACGGCGGACGCCAAGTACCCCCATCCCCTTGGACGCCCCCTGCTGAACGCTTATTTTTGGAACGTGGTTCCCGGAACAATCAAGCCCCTCATCTTTGATCCCGAGCCCTCGGCTTTCTCTCAACTATCACCTGCCTGCTTGTTGCCGGAGGATGTTCGCCACCGCCTCCTGCCAGTCACCATCCCCGCATATCCTCCTCTGCCCCCTTTCTTCGGCTACCAAGAGACTATTCTTTGAAGTGACCTTCCCGATCCTCGGCTTTACCCATATTATCAAAGCATAAATCTTCCTATTTGTCAACCAAAATGCTTGAAACTGGGTGCACTTCTTAAATCCGTGGACCCCCGCGAGGCAGGTACCCGGGTTAAATCTGTTGCGGATGTGACTGCATAGAAGTCGCTAACCCCAGCGTCGCGATCGAAGCTCGATACCAATCGTGGATGAGTCTTAACCGGCTCCAACTAAAACCCTATATTTTGTTTATCTCTTTAGGTTTTTGGGTTTTAAAGAAAGTTTCTTGCAAGAGGCGGGCGCAAACATATAAAATGCTTATAAACCTGATTCCGCTCTGCACCACGCAAACCAAACAAACCAACGATTGTATACAGCAGGATTACACCAAATGCTCTAGATTATTTTATTAAGAAAATATTCCAGTTTGCCAGCCAAGAATGATGAAAACTAACAAATCCAAGCGTAGAAGACAATAGAATGATTTCTCCAGCCTGGAAACTGAGGAAAAAGAGCTGGAGAAGCTAGGCGCCAATGATGAAGCAGAGAAAGTCCCAAAAAGGAAGGCGTTTGCATCAAGATACTCACACGCCCTTGCCAGATGAGCCACGCACTTCAAGAAGAAAGTACAGCTTCAGCATAAAAGGTATAGCATATGAAAAGGAACCTGTCTTCTAGAGGAAAGAAGACGCCAAACTCTCAAACCCTCTGTCAATTATTGAAACCTTTGAAACAAACTAACCAAAGAACTCTGTTGAAATACTGTAGAACTTCTAGATCAAGCTCCCGTTGATGCAATCATTCAACTAATCTTTCACAGTCTCACAATCATGAATCTATGAAGAATTGTCGCTCTCCAAAGATAATAATCTCCTGAAAACCCTTGTCTTAGAAAACCAAGCTCAGCAAAAGCCAAAGAGAAATGTCAAATAATCAATAATAGGGTTTGAATTTCCTTTGCTTTGCCTTATAAGGCCAAAAGGCACACATTCCCAAAAGTGATGCCACTTTTCATTTAAAATACATTTAAAATGTATTTTACACTTTTCAATAGTCAACATTTAATAAGTGGGCACACTTTTCCATAAAGTGTTTTAATTTTCACTTAAATAAATTTAAGTGATTCACTTTATTATAAAATCAAGTTGACTTTATAATATTCCATCAAATAAATTAAATACACTTTAATTCACTGAAAAATTAATATCTCTCTCGTAACTCAACATATTGATGTGCCGTCAGAAGCTATCAATCACTGAACTGCCAAGGCCTGCTGTGAGCCAATCACTGAACTCAAAGGACGGAAACGACAAAACCCACCAAATAAGGCCACTGACACTCTAACCAAATCCTGTTAGCCTACAAGGGTCCAAGAGATAGGCTAACTCAACTGCCCCTGAGAACTGACTAGAGCGGGGACATCACATTTGGTTTATTTAGAGAGCAACCTTGGGTGATTAATGCTAGTTTGATTGTTGATCCTAGTATGTATTGAAGTCATATAAGGATGCTATTGCTTGATCATAATTCTATAATGAAGTATGAATGGGTAATAGGCTCTAGGATGGAGAATAGATAATGGGGTAAGGTTTCTATGTCTGATTCTTATCCTCCCAAACTCGTGAAGAAGATGTAATTTGCTGATGCTTCTAACTGAATGCTGTTCTGTGTATAATCTGGAAGCAATGTATGTAAGGTGCTATATCTGATGTTTACCAATTGTTTATGCAGCCTGTAACTAGATCTCCTGATAAGATATATAAACCTGTTTGATTTGGTTATTTGTTTACACATATATTTGGATAGGATCTGATGGGAATGCTAGGGGATATAAGTGCTTTCCAGATATGGAATCTGCTATGTATATTATTTGAAAATGGTTGACTGATTTCTGTATCTGATCGATACTTCCAATTTATGTAATCTCCTATAGAAGGTGAATTATCTGATGATCTTCCCCTCCAACCTCATTGTCTTTTTATATTTCTACGTTTTAAGAGGAAGAGACGTACTCTTGGAGTTGAGATGTTTGTCTGAAAGGTTATGCTTTTTAGTTAATTTTAATTATGACCCATCGAATTACCTAATCACTGTTTTATAGGGAATTATGATCGCTATTTTTAATTAGTAATTATTGCTTATCTAATGGGTCGAGATTCTCATTATAGATGCTGTTCTGGGCTTTGACGCTAGAGTCGCAAGGAAACAGGGAGATAATACTAGGTCCTGACTATCCCCAAAACCCCATGTATTAGATGACTGAAATGTGGCGATTTCCCTTAATATGAAGCAGTGACTCCATATGCCCTTCGATCCCTGTCAGCAAGACGGCAATAACCCATAACCTGATACATGCTATTCAATAGAGGTAAATGGCGGAATATTTAGGGTCCGATAATAGTCTTGTTCCCTCGATAAAAGATATTATCATTTTGTGTTTATGCCTCAATAAGATATAGTATCATTTTATGTTGATGTTTTATATTATATATATTATACTCTTCTTGTTTAAGTATTATATTTATAAATTGATTTTATTGTGTTATATTAATTTGATATATTTTTTTATATTTATTTTATTATTTAAATTGCCGTTATTTATATCATAATCATAATATTTAAGTTATTGGTATCTATATTTTAATATCTATAATTATAATAGTATTTTATGTTTTAGGTTTAGGTAATAATAAATTAATATTATTTAATCCTTTCTTTAGTATCTTTAACTTGTGGATATTAAATATTTCTTCCTCTATATTTATAATATAATAATTATAATTATAATATTGTCTCTGACAATTATAATTATTAAATGGTTAATATTTTTATATGTGTCTTGTTATCTTGATGTCTCGATTTCGGGGACATGACAACTTCTTTCTTTGAAACACCTTTAGTGTTCAGTTCCTTGACAATGGCATCTAAACTAGTTGATTTAGGGCATCTAGCTCTGATATGCCAATAGCCAAAACGGTTTGTACATGAAAAATTGCATTTCATACTCAAGAGACTGTCAGCATTTAACATCTTCAATATGGTCTCTATTTTCCACAAATTTTAGCACATGATATGGTCCCCCCATTGGGATTCCACTTGGCCAAAAGTATCCCAAGTTGATTTCCAGCATTATTTTAAGGATTTATCATCCCAAAAATAAATAGTGAGGTTTGAAAGTCTCACCCAAACTGGAGTAAGCTCAGAATCTTCGGTAACAGGCCCTTTTCCAGAACATAAAATTTGTCTTCTGTTAAATGAAAGATGAAAATGAAGAATCTCCTTGTGACAAGAGAAATTACAAAGATCTAGATCCAACAAATTCCATTTGTCCAAGATCCAACTTTAAAGAATGTCCTTTGATGGCCATAGGCCTTCGAATGACCTCTGTTCGAGAGATTTCTGACTTGAGTTTCCTCCTTATTCTTAAAGCAGGAGAATTCTCAGAAATAGACGTGTGACTCAAAGCAAGTCCAGGAGAGGAGCCACCGCTTCTACCAAGTGTAGGGATACTGTAATTAATACCAAGCCTGTGGTCCTTGTTTCTCTTGAGACTTTAACCTGCACAAGCACTGCTACTAAGAACCATGTCACCATAAGAACATCCTTGCATAGGAAGGTCTTAAGCCAGAGACGCACCATTATTGAGGACAAGAATATTCCTCATTCCATTGTTTCATAGCCAGAGAAATTACCTTAGCTGAACAAATTATCTGAGACGCTTCTACATTCTTGTCATTTTCCTGGGAGGCATTGTGACAAGCCTTCGAAACCCAGTCAGATTTTCAGTGGCTGTGCTTCAGGTGCAATACACAAGCTTATCTAACAGCTTTGTAGAGACCCCAATCATGAGCTAGGAAAAAATGAGAAAAATTCCCAGAGAAGATCTCCTGGCAACAACTGTTCTACCAACATAGCAAGCCTAGCAGTGCTCTCGTGACTCGTCAATTATTTATGACCTACAGCTCTGGGGAGTTTCTGCAGGCATAGGCAAAGAGGGTTGATGCAATGAAGCAGAAGCAAATGCCAAAGGAAGTGGTGGCTCAGGCCCGAACCCTAAGCAACTGTGCCAAACCCTAGCAACTTGATATATATCTTTCAAGATTCTTCAAATATCATCTAAATCTATGTGATTCTGAATATTCCATGCGGTTGAGGTTTTTCATGTCTCCTGTTTTCATCGTGCAGAATTATTTCGTTGTTTTTTAATGCATCTCAAATCCTTCATGGGCTATCTTTTATGTTTTCCTTTGCCTTTTCTTCTGTCATATCCTCTTCCTTCCATTCTAATGCATAAAATATCAGTCTCTTTTTGTTTAAATCACCTGCCTGGATGTTTAAAGTCATGCAATTGTTGTTAAGGTCACTTCACCAAGTGCTTTAAGCTGAGTAGACTTGCAACCTTCTATCAATTAGGCTTGAGAAATATGCATGCTTAGTAAAATTGATCAAGCAGACTCAAGAAATATGGGAAACATTTTCTTAAAGATTTGATATTTTAAAATGGAGTTCTAACAGTTCAAGTGATCATCTCTGTTTAATCTTGTATAACAACCTCAAGATATGGTCTAAACTTAAATTGCTTAGAGCCAGTACAAAAAAAGTTTGTTCCCAGTCACTCGTTTGCAACTATTATGTGCATCCAGATGGATTGGTGTTGGCCGTTCGTTGCTCCAAGATAATTGGTTAGAGCATGTGAACTTTGTTATATGCTTTTTGTTTTCTTTCATCCTCACATGGAGTCTTATAAACACAGTTACCAGATTCAGCTGGATCTAGTTCAAATCTGGATCAAACTGGAGTTTTTGGACTGGCCACATTTGTCCAATTTGGTCTGGATTTTCAATTGCTATAGAAATGTTACCATAGTTTTTTTACCTCGCAAACTTTTTCAAACCTGGTAACTATTCTTAAAAATGCAAGAATTAACAATCATTATATTTTGAATTATGCACATAAATCAATATGTAGATATATTTAGCTAAACTTTTTCCTGAAGCTGGGAAATTTTAGCAATATTCTTAGCCATTATTTTTATATCTTGTCATGCATTTGACTTTGGCTATTTTGTAAGAAGGGATCATTGTCTCCTTAATATATCCTTTGTCATGCATCTTTAATTGCTTCTCTTAGTTTTCTGACCTTTGCTTCTGCTTTGTAGTTTTCCTTTCTAGTTTTATCTATGGTTTTCAAGGCTGTTTTGCAGTGAAGGTATGGGTATGGGACGGGGAAAGGTTCTGAATGGAATTATGAAGTTTTTGTGTTCATTGAGGATGATTATATTGTGTTGGTTGTTCTGCAGATTCATTAATGAGCTCATTGAATTTCTTTTACTTCCTGCAAAAGAAGAAGAACCAAAAAAGAAGGCAGATACAGATGAATCAGAGGAACTATCTGAAGGAAAAATGACAACCAAACAACATCAGCAAAATCAGTTGAAGGATATGTCAAACTGTGGCATAAATTTGATGGATCCTAGTAGTACAGTCTATCTAAAAGATAGAAATGCTGCACAAACAAATAATTATCCACAAAACTGTTTAGGCTTTTCTGATAATGACAGTCTTCTGGTCAGCCAGATAGAACTTTTGCATGATCCAAAATCAAAATCAGGTGACTTGGAACAGTTAATGAAAGCTAAAAGACGAGCTCAGATTCTTGCTTCTGAAAATATTGACAATCTTTGGGCTAAAGGATGGAATTACAAGTTGAAAGATAGTAGGAAAGGTCAATATAGTTCAGGCTCATTGGTCAGGTCATCAGTTCCACAGAAAGACTCAGAATCTGTATTAAAGAAGGACAAAGTTGTAAGGACAAGTGATTCCATTGAGCAAGGAAATACAGAGAGGGCAACCGCCAAAAAATCGGTTTATATTGAAGGAGATGCAAAATGCATTGACAGAGGAAAACAGGGTCCAATTTCTGGCATTGTGCAAAGTAGTAACCAGACAGAACACCAAGATACGAATTCTAACAAAAGAACTCTGTGCACAAACAACACACAAGCACTAGAGAGTGGTAATAAAAAGCAAGAAGAAAGTAGATTTTCTGAAACTCAGATATTGAAGGTTCAACATAGGAGATCAAAAAGTAGTGGTACTGAATCAGAACAGAGGCAAAATTTTAACAACTCACATCTCTCCAAAGATAGAGAAAGTTTTCTTCCAAAAAATACACAGGGTTCAAGAAGAAGTGAAGTGCATGACAGTTCTCACAGTGACAATCAATCTGCAGCTCTATGGAGACAAATTGGAAATATGTTTGTTCACAAGCTGGACTGTTGGGTAAACTTATAGATAATGGAATCATTTACTACTTGACACACATTTTCTTCTTTTTCTTTTCTTTTTTCTTGTAAGTGGAAGATATAAGTGCTGATCTGCAGGTGTTAGGAGTTCATTTTGAAAAAGTTGGAATGAAGTCTATAGCTGTTTATTCAATCGCTGTGACAAATTCAGAAAACAAAACCTGGTTTGTTGACAGAAGGTATGACATATGAAATGTAGACAATGCAAATTCTGCTATATCTGAACTTCATGATCTTCCTGCTAACGTTGAAGGTAACAGATAAGTTTAATGATGAGAATTTCTAGGTTCTAATCTCTTTGTTGAAGTACTTGCCCTCCAGGGCACTCCTTGTTGGATATTAATATAATTGTTAAATTATATGATTTAGAGATTGATTTTAAACTTTGAGCATTATCAATTACAAGGTTGTCATTAATTTCCTCTCAAAGCAAAATGTATTTGCTAGGAACTAGTTGTATCTAAATGGCTTTTGCCTAGCATTGATATAGAGAACTGGTTTTTATACTTATTTTTTATCCTCAGGTACCGGAATTTTGAGCAGTTGCATCGCCGTCTTCGAGTTATCCCAAATTATAAACTTCATATACCACCAAAAAGTTTTATTTCATCCAATCTCGATGATTTTTTCATTCGACAGCGTTGCATTTTATTAGACAAGTATTTAAAGGTATGCATCTCTAACATGTTGATGTTCCTTTTGATTGTTATAATGCTTTGACATCTGAAAATTTTCCATAGATCTAATTTGTTAACTTCATCGAAGCTTTTGCATCATGTGTGACTGAATTTTTTTGGCTTCTATTTCTATTCTTTCTAAAGCTACTTATACAGTTTGGATTTGCAGGATTTGTTGTCAATACCAAACATTGCAGAGCAACACGAAGTATGGGACTTTCTGAGTGCCACATCTAAGGTATTTAACTATTATTACAGTCCAGAGTGATTCCATTCTTTTGTCTTTGTCGCCTAATAATATAATCTCAAGATTGCATCCTGCAAATATACTTTCGTTTTGTTAGAAATTTTGGTGTTAGAAGGAAATAGAAACAAAAATTTGTTAAAAATTCCAAGTCGATTCTTTATACCACATTGTTTAGACAATAATGGTTAGTTTGACATCCTGATAATCTTCTTCATGCAATTGGATATGCAAGTCTGCTTGCTTATTATTTGGTATTAGTACAACTTCAGTACTTAGCATTACTATGTCAGGCATATTTATATGCCATTGTTTCTGTGCTAAGTTACTAACAATTGGATACTCTCGGGTGCCACTGTTATTTTCATAGCCAGCATGTCTGATATTTATATTGAGGTATGGATATGGGCCTAGGGCATTGCCATGGATATGTAACAGATACTCCAGAATTTTTTTGCCATATCCAAGTTGTATCCTTTTTTTGTATCCAAGCAATATCCATTATATTTGTAATTTCATGTTTTAATTCATTTCCTCACCTCCAAACACTCGCTAGGTTCTTTTTTCCTGCAGCCATATCACTGCTGAGTTAATGATTTACTACAAAGATATTGTTTCAATTTACTTTGATTAATCATCAATTGTAGTCATGTTGAAATGAAGAATTAATATGATTAATCTTCATAGTAGACATCTAGGAAGAAAAATATTTACACATCCATGGAGTGATGCAAGACTACATCAAGACTCTTGACACCAGTATATTCAGTTTAATACATGTTGATAAGATACAAACATTTCTAATTTCTATTTGCTTAAAGGACTGATGGCCAATTATCTGATGATAATTTATGTACACTTATCCTTCAAAGAGGATGACTTTTGTCAAGGTAGTAAATGCAATTAACAGTCAACACATTAGTGTTATATATTGACAAATGTTGTCAATGTTGACACGTTGCCTCCTATTGATCATACATTTTGTATACATTCAATAATGCATCACTTTTTCTTTTCATGGAAACTGTAATGTCCCTTTCTTCAACATAGGTGTTTGGGATGGACCCCTTAGCCTATTTTATTCCCGTAGGCTAATTTCAGGGCTTGGATGGAGAATAATTTTTTAATTAAATTTAAGTTGTCTAACATTGCTATTTTTTGGACAACTTAGTTTAATTAATTATTTTATTTAAAAGATGACCTTGTGCATTAGAGTGACTTTTTAGGGGCCAAAATTAAAAATTAGAAAGGTCACTTTATACAATTTTAAAATAAAAGTTCTTGAAAGTTTGCAGGCGGAGTATAAAAAGAAGAGGAAAAGGGAAATTACACATTTTGGTCATTTTATATCTATCATTTTTCAAAGTTTGGACTGCGAGTTCAACTTCAAATGCTAGGACGAAAACACTAGAGGTATTTGGTTTCATAGATGTGTTGTACCCCAAATTAAAATTTTTGCTACACTTAGGCATTTTGAAGAAATGAGTAAAAGTCTTGTTAAATTTGTCAAAAAGGTCAAAATTGGGGTTTGCATTTCTTGCATGAGGGGTAAAAACTTGAAATTTTCAAAATCTAACGATCTGGGTCTGCTTAGAGCGACCTAAACTACAAAAGCTAGATCTCAGTTTTTCATCCCTACTTTTTTGGAAAACTGCTATTTTTAGAATTTTTTTGAAAATAGTAACTTTTTCTGGGTTTCTTTCGAAACGGATAATGGCAAAACTTTCTAAAAATAGAAAATTTCCAAAAATAGAAAGTTGGTCCGTTAGGGTTCAAACTGATTTTGATTGGCTCAAAATACTTCCTCATCAGGCTAGTGCAGTCAAAATCAAGAAATGATCAGTTTTGCCCTAGTGGGTCTATTCTGCTTTTTCAATTTCAAAAAGCATTTCGGGAGCTTCAAAAGTCATCAAAGGAGGCCAGTTAGCTGCCAGGCGTCAGATTCAACATGCAAGCACTGAATAGAAGATGGGATGGTGAACATGCACGGAGAACGAAGAAGGAAGTGGAAATTTGCAGAAAATGACTAAGTCTGCCAACCATGGGCGCCCCAGAAGGAGATAGGCGCCCATCTTTTTAGGGAATCAGATGATGGAATTAGGGTTTGTGCTTCTAGGAAAAGTTGTTCAGAATCCTCTTAGCTCTGCAACGAGTCCAATAGTGTCATCATCAGATCATTCAGTCACCTAGAATTCGAGATCAAACGAAGAGGTTTCAACCAGAAGACAGAATGCAAATCATGGAAAATCACTGAAAAATATTCTAAGTCTGGGAACTTTCAGTGCCCTAGGTGCCTAGGGGCGCCTAGTCTTTTGAGAGGCCTAACTCAGTAGTTAGGGTTTGCAGATGGGCTCAATCTCTTCAAAATTCAGTCAGCTTCGCAACGGATATCTCCATCAGAACATCAGACTGGTCAATCTCCGGCTAATCTAGATCAAAGTTGAAGGTATAAGATGAAGATCAAGTTTGAAGAATGAAAATCAGATGAAAATATTTTAAGTCTGGAGGAGATGGGCGCCCTAGAAGGAGAAAGGCACCCTTGATTTTGAGGGCTTAAACAGATGAATTTGCCAATGAAATCTCCAGTGTGACTTATTTAGATTTGAACAGGCTTTCGAACGAGACCATCAGCACGTCAATCGAAGTTGGCAGTCGTCAGGTGCAGAAGGTTGAACAGAGGGTTTGACAAGAGGTAAAAATCAAAAGTCAAAAGCAAAGAAGAAAATAGTGAATTTTTTTCTAACATTGGTGAAGTAGGGCGCCCCAGCTAGCCAGGGGCGCCCAAGCTTTTGATGCCTCTAATGAACTTTTCTGTAGATGTGACTCTCAGAAGACCCCTCTCAGAATCTCCTCAGCTCCACAACGAGTCCAACCATCATTCAATCAGACGCCCGGATCATCAGATCTGACAAAATCATCTGGAGAAGAGCTGATGAAGAAACCTAAAAATGGCTAAGTTTGGTGAACATGGGCGCCCCTGGAGAAGAAGGGCGCCCAAGGTTTTGAAGCCTGAAACGATGGAATTTGTAGATGTAGTCACTAAGATCACCTCGTCAGATTCAATTGAGTTATCCAACGAAACTGATGGTCAGTCAATCTGATCAGTGTAGCTCCCAGAATCGAGATTTCATCAGAAGATCAAAAGGAAATGAAGAAATTGATAATCACACAAAAATGGCTAACACTGTGAAGGTTCGGTGCACCAGAAGGAGAAAGACACTCGTAATTTTGGAGGATCAAACGAAGGTTTTAGCTGAAGATGCCTCCAGGATGATCTTCTCAGAATCACTTAGGCTTCGCGATGAAACATTCATCTCGTCCATCGGATCAACCTGGAAGCCGGAGATCAGAATCAAAGTAGGGTTTCAAGATTGAGAAAAGTTGAAAAACTTAGGAAAATGGTTAACCCTGGGAGAAGTTAGCGCCTCTAGCCAAGAGGGGCACCCAAGTTGTCTTGCCTTAGCCAAAATTTTCAAATTTTCAAATTGCAAGATGAACATGAATGTCCAAGTTCAATGCATAGATTGATTTTAGGGTTTTGAAGATAAAAGCAAAAAGAAAGCAGAGTTATCTCAAGCCTAGAGCTTATTTAAGAGGCTTTTATCATTCAAAATTCATTATTCTTTGTAGGTGGCGTCCAAGTTGAAGAGGAGCAACAACTTTGAAGTTTTTATTTCAAGATTCAAGAGTTCAAGGTTGCTGATTTTTAAGAACTTCTCCATTAATTTTCAGACCAGCAACATAAGGCCTTTGTTTTTCATGCTTTTTTCATCCAGAACATCAAATTTTTGAAGAAGGTCAAGATTTTCAATTTTTAGCCATCTGGGTCTCTTCATTTCATCCTTCTGAAGAATTTTTGAGGAGATTTCTCAAGTTGCAGCAGCTGCTTTTTTCCTTGCATGTCGGAGAAATCATCAGAGTTTTCAAATTTTGATCATCTGGGTCCTCTTGAAACAATCTTCTGAAGAAAATCCATATCACAACTTCTTTCAAGAAAATTTCAGATTCTAGGGTTTGCTGTTTTTTCAATCAGCCCTTAGTATTTTTCAATTTTGATCAACTGGGTTCATTCCAAATCTTATTCTAAACAAAACCCAGGTGCCAGCTCTTTTGGTAAAAAATTGAAGAAATTAGGGTTTGATGCTTTTTCAATCTACACTCAAAATTTTCAAAAACGGACGATCTGGGTTGTCTTGTAACGAAATTATGAGCAAAACCCATATCTTAGAAAAATTTCCAAAAAATTGTCCGTTTGAAGAAGAAAAACCAGCATTCTAAAAATAGTAAGTTGCTCAAAACTTGTTTGAACCTAGGTGAGTTTACAGTCATTCTTCAAGGTTTTTAAAATGGAATACACTCCCAATGATTTCAAGACCAAATTAGCTCTCTACCATGACTTCATCAAAACAGCTGAGACGGACTTGCATAGCATCAAGCCAGTGTTTGATCTACACGCTTTGGAGAGCGTAGGCAACACTACAATCAGAAACTTGGGACACTCTTGACTCCTCGTAGCAGCATCCATTCCTATTTCAGTAGAGTCTCGAGTTTGTAATCACTTGCATCAAGCATTACAATCTAGTGACACGGGAGATCCAGTCAGTAGATGGCAGATTGATTTGTAGTTTGAAACTTGACATGATCGAGAAATGCTTCTCAATTCTCCCTTGGCCTGAAAGTGTGACTATTTCTAAGGGCGAATGCAAAAGGATATGGGAAATGCACAAGGACAAGTATACTAAGAAGATTGCTCAGAAGTGGATGAAGGAAAAACATAACTCTGCCGAAGAACATCGGGTGAGGGGAGTTCAAAGATGAAATTGCTATCAGAATCACCTTGCTCAATAGGGTCACTAGACAAGAAGATGCTACAAAATTTCAGCCCTAGATGTTCTATGCTATACCCCACATCATGAAGAAGACTGAGTTCTATGATTGGGCGACCTTGATCAGTGACAACCTCCATCAGCAAATAACAGAGTATTTCCAAATTCATGAGTTCCATATGGTTTCCTACCTAGTCTACCTAGTGGCCTATCAAGGTCAATTCAGAGGGTTGAACACCGAAAGGTCTTTGAGTGTACAACATAGCTACAACTACTATCCTCAGTTGGAGTTCACGAAGTCACTACATCATTACAAGAGGGTGAATGAGGCTTTCCTGATGCACACAGTGTGAGACTTGGACAATGAATTGCACGTCCGTATCTCATCAACTGCCAGAGCAGCAATGGCGGAGTGGGCAGATTGGTTTATACAGTTTCCTACTTTCACCTACCTCCGGGTCTATGGCTATTCAAGCGCCCCACTCATGTTGCCAAGGTATCCGTCAGATGAAGTGTTCTTCATGGAATTCCTAAGACAAGCACACGATGTCCACACAGTCTTGAGGAACAGAAAGAGACCCGCCCTCAGTTTTCCATTAGGGTTGGGAATCTATACATGTAGATCAACACCAGATGCTAAGACCATGAGAGATGAGTTAGACAAACTTGGTCACAAGCCTTACAGCGAAAGACGATCATATGACCCTCATGGCGTCTTCGCTACCCAACTTGAGAAGAACTATGCTCATTTACTTGCTCTTGAAGATTTTTGGGTTAACTGCATAGATGAGTTCGAGGTGCAGAGGCGTAGTTACAGCAGGTTCACTCTTCACTAGATGAAAGATTGCTTATCAGAGGATATCGAAGGGTTATTAGATGATGATGAGGATGTGCTTCTCCCAATGTACACTCAAAAGCGAATTGAAGATCAGCCCCTTCCTCAGGTCAATTGGGCTAACAAAGAGTCCCTCTTAGCTGAAGAAAGGACAAGACAGGTCCTCAAACTCAACAAGGTTTTCCTAGTCCTCAAAAGGAAGAAATCCATACTAGCAGTAGAGCCGCCAAGGATATAGTCATCGCTTCCCTCCTCTTCCAGAGCACAATCAAAAGGGAAAGGCGTAAGTCAATCTCAAGAAAGTTTGAAGGGCAGCATATCAACTAAAAACATAAGAAGAAGGTTAGACTTCTCAGGTATAGTCATACAAGAGTAGCCAATATTTGAAGCAGAAGCTCCTCCAGAAGAACCCATACCTCAGAAGGAAACAGAAGAAGTGCCCTTAACATATGATTCTATACCATTGACAGGGTCTTGACCAATCCACATTGATCTAGATATTGAAGAAGATGAAGAAGTTGCAATTGTACCTCCCAAGGAAGTTAGTAAAGATACTACCGTGTCTTGGCTTGAGAGCTCCTTGGGAAGGGTAAGAAGAAGACCTTCATATTAGGTGAATTTTGATGACCTTGACAACATCGATCAGGAACTGCCTAAGAAGAAAGCAAAGAGACAAATCCACTTTGAGAGAAATCTTGATGGTGAAATGATCATGGAGACTGCTACACCTCCTGAAGATAAGAACAAAGATGAAGTAGATATGGATGACTTCGTGATGGTGAAGGCTAATCTCGGCAAAAACACCAGACATGCGGATGTCAGTTTGTTCAGAGTTGTATCTGAAAGCCTTCAAGAAAGAGTGCTCAAGGATGGAGAAGACAAAGCATCCCTCAAGGCTGAAATACAGTAACTCAGGCTTTATATTTCTAACCTTGTCCATGGCACTTCATAGGCAACTTAGTTGCTGCCCCAGGTTCTAGAGACACCAGCTGATCATCATTAGTTAAGACAACTGGTAATATGTGGGAAGGAAACTCAAGAATGGATTGAGAGTTTCATCATCAGAGGAAAAGAAATCTTGGCACGGATGTTTCAGCTAAGGGAAAACGCTCATGAGCTACGTCA
Source organism: Sequoia sempervirens (assembly GCA_007258455.2). Classification (NCBI taxonomy): domain Eukaryota; kingdom Viridiplantae; phylum Streptophyta; class Pinopsida; order Cupressales; family Cupressaceae; genus Sequoia; species Sequoia sempervirens. The sequence goes on from VDFB02025120.1 coordinate 20,064, forward strand.
AGGTATTCAAGGGTTTGAACAGTTAGTGGCTGAAGTGAAACCAAGGCATGAAATCATCATTGCAGATTTAGATATAGCCTATGGTTCAATGGTTTCAAAAGAACACAAGAGGCAGATCCTTGCTTGGAGAGAGCGTCACGTCTTCAAGATTAGAACCTACGAGAGGATATCTGAGGAGTTTATCGCCTACAGACAAAGGGTGATTGAAGCTCTTCTCTTCATCAGTGAGTTTGTTGCAGAGATTCCTTCTCGATACAGTCTTGAAGATGGTTCCTATGTCGGACTTGATGAAGTGCAAACTCAGTTTCAAAATGTTGTTCGCAGCTGTGATGGCAGCAATTCAGTTGGTGGTAGAATGAGTCACATTTCCATGATGTCATCAAAGTTTGAAAAAGCGGCCAATGAGGTTGAAGATTTCTTGAGATCAATTGTAGATGGAGAGGATATCTTAGAAAAGCGCAACTTTGCTATTGATGGTATAGATGCACCTGATCGGGACATAGTTTCCTACTTTTTAGCGGATGTCATTGAGATTTAAAGCGGCTTTCTTCTAGAAGCTTTCTTTCCGCTTTCTTTCTATTCTTGGAACAATTCTTATCTATTCTTTGAAGAAGAGAAAGAAGATAAATTGTAATAGTTGGCATTTCCAACTTTTCCTGCTTTCTTAGGTGTTAGATGTTATCTTCTCTTAGTTTTAGAAATAAAGCTTGCTTTTTGAGCAAGTCTTTGTTGTAAAAGCAAGGAGATTTTAGGGTTCTCTACTCCTCTGCTTAGGCTATAAATAAGAGCAGTCTTGCTCATTTATTTTCAACCATGCTAGTGATAACAAATGCTGAGCCTATAGCGCCTTCTATTGTTATTCAGTGTTGTTCAATTGTGTTTATGATAGCAAATTGCTGAGTCTCTTTTAGCCAGCAAGTTGTTATTGTAGTTGCTGTCCTCTTTGTGTAAGAACAAGATTGCAAGTCTCTTTTAGCTGCAAGTTCTTGTTCCGTGCATGTGTTTAGTGTAATCTTTGTTCCAAAAGTTTGAGAAATAAAGTCTTGAGCCTATTTTTCCCTAATATAATGTCTCAGATTTCCGTTATTTGTGTTACGCTTATATGATCTTTAATTTCAACTTGCATTGAAAGTAGGTAGATGTGTGTTGGAAGGAGAGTTTGTTTAAGTACTTTGTCAGAGAATCATATTTCGTCCATTTCTATTTCTCTTGCTCTGCGTTTATTGAGAAAATAGAAACGTCTTTAGCATAAGTTAGTCATAGTTGAAATTCCAAATCAAAAAATCTCAGCTACGTCGTTTGAGTTTTATAAACCTTGTGCTCTAGCTGAACCAAAAAGATAGGCAAATTAGATTTAATTTACTTTCTTTCACACCATCAGCAAGAGGGAACTTCCCCTCCTAATTTGAAGAGCAGTTTTACTGTGCATAGCTGTCCGTTTCAAATCCGCATTCCAAAGGTGTGAATTTAAACGCCAACAAGATGAAAGATTTCTTCCTAGTCAAATTAATGGTGGATTCACAATTGCTATTAGATGGAGGAAGCAAAGATTTGTTTATAATTGTTGGCTTCAGGATCCCAAGTACAAATTTATTGAGATTTGCTGGCAAATAATAAATTTGTTAATGTGGTGTGGCTCCCCTAAAGGTGTCGTACCACATAGTATCTAGCATAAAGAGAGGATGATGCAGGTTTTTAGACCTTGTAACTATCCAACACAACCTTCAATATGTCTAGCGCAACACATAAGGTGGTCAAAGAAGTCAGCACAACCTTCAAACAAGGGAATCTCCATTTCTAAGTTTGTTGTACATTTTGTATACCTGTCGTATCATATGGGGACTGCCGTACCATGAACCCAACATATTGTACCATCCTTAGTGGATGCCATACATGTTCCAAAAGAAATAAAGAAGGTCGTAGTAATTGTTTGGCCTGTCATCAATACTTTATAGAGGTCAACGATTTTATAATATTTAATTTGTACCTTCTGCAGATATTAAATATCAGTATTTTAGTTGCATATTTATATATTCCAAATATTATTTTATGCATATTCGACAAATTTGTAAAATAATTGTGCGCAACATCTGGAAATTGCGGGAATAAATTTATGTGATGACAATATAGATTGCAAAGTGTTTGATGAAATTCCTATGCACCAAAACTCGTGATTTAAATTTTTTGGATAGTATATTACAGTGGTATTAGAGCCAAGGTATCTTGCCAACCAATGGGAATTTGAATAAGTTTTTACTAACAAAGAATCCTTAAGTAGCCAGAGGGTTCGCATAAATATTATTTTAAAATAAGGGAAAACGATCCACGAGAGAAACTGGAGATTGAAGAAGTTCCTATGGTAGATTTGTTTGGTGAAGGAGTTCTAGGGAACATGGGTGATAGAAGAGATCTAAATGAGGGTAGGACAATGCAAATTTTAAATGATCTTGCCAAGGGACAACAACAGTTGGTGTAGCTAATGACATGAATGATGCAAAATATGTCATGTCCCCAATTTGATCTGAAATTTGAATTTTGGCAAAGGTGGGAAAAGTGTTTTTAGACACTAGTTTTGATTAAATATAATAATATTTTAAATAAATGTAATAAATAAATAAATAATATATTTGATAATTTAAATTGGGTGCCCAATTTATGGTTGACCCTTATTTTAATAAATAAAATAAAATAATTTTATATTGGCACCTAGAGGGAGGTTGGCCATATGGGAGGAAAGAATAAAATAAAATAAAAGGGATTTTCCAAGAGGAGGTCGGCCTTGAGGAGTTTATTTTGGAGGGCTATAAATAAAAGGTGTTTTGAAGTCATGATTACTATACCCATATGATTTTCTCTTGAATTTTATCTCATTCGGCTGCAATATTGCTAGCCTTCATTCCAAGGACGAAAACCCTTAGGAATGTGGTGAGTTGGATGTAACCCTAGCTCATCTTTGTGGAGGTATCATCATGGAGACCTAATTGTGCTTCATTGGCGTCATTTGGAGGAGAAGAACTACATTGCATATTCATATTTGAAGATCTATTTTGGAGCATCATTGCATAATCAGATTTGAAGATCAGATTTGGAGCAGCATTGTTGTGGCATTTTGTGAGCATATTGCATTAGGGTTTTGTCCTAATTTGGAGCACCACTTTGGAGCAGGTCTGAGTGCCCATCTTTGGAGGGTGATTTTGCATGTTTAGAGCAGCAAACCCTAAGCACTTACCAAGGAGGAATTCATCCATCTAGGGTTTGATATTTGAAGACTACATTGCATATATTTGGTATGTACAATCATAGTTTTAGGTCTGATTTGTAGAGCAGAAATCTGGACATATGTTTGGCATGCTTGAGCCCATGAATTCATTGTAAAATCAATCCAGAATATCCAGTTTTGTAGCAACAGATTACTTTAATTCAGAAATCAGATCTATTGGACCTATGTTTGGCACATGGATGGTTGATTTTCATGATTGCTATCGTAGTTGATGTTATCTAGATGTTTGGCACAGTTTTATGGATGTTTGGAAAATGTTTATTGGATGCCTATAAATGTTTATCATTTTGAAAATAAAAATCAGAATTCAGTCCTAGGGTTTGAGCAGAAAGCTAAATCGGAAAAGTGCAGGAAAAAAAATAGAAATCTATGGCAAAAATCAGAAATTTTAGGGCAGATCCCATTGGGGATATTACAAAATATGAACACCAACCATAACAACGGAGACAATAATGGCACCCAAGGAAACAATGGAGAAGCTAGTAACACAAATATACTTGTTAATAACAATCTAGAGCAACTAGTGGAGAAACTTCTAGACCCTTGATGCCAACATTCTTTCAAAATGATGCTACTGTAGGAGGGAACCAACAAAATGTAGAAGAGGGATATGTGGATTGGTTACATGAGTACCAATCATTAGGAGATGAATTCCATGGAGCCATGTCTCTTGGATTTTTGCCATCTTAAGTTGAGAAATAGGCCTAGGAGAGATAGAGGACCTCAAAGCCAAGATTCGCAGAGGAGGTTGGGTAAGTTGTCCATTCCCTTTTTTGATGGTTCAAGAAAATGCATAGCTAGATTGTGGATTTAGAAGTTGGATACTTATTTGTCATTAAATCCCATGTTTAGGAATTGTTGTACCCAAAATAAATTTTTGCTTCGATGAGACATCTTTCTTAAAATGATCTAAATCATGTAAAATTGTTGTCAAAAGTATATTTTAGGTTTAAAAAAACATAGGGTTTTTGTGGGTTTATGTCAAGGAAGATACTTGCAAATTTCTAAAAATTTGAAAATTAGGGTTTCAAACCCTAGTTATTAGGAAAACCCCTAAAAATAGGACCTTCCCAAAAATGATTGAAACTGATTTTGATAGGATGAATCAACTTCACAATCACATTGGTGAAGTCAAAATCATCAAAAGGTTAGTTTTACTTTGGTGGGTCTATTTTCATTTTTCAGGAAGAAAGCTGAAACCTCCACAACCATTAACGGCAGAATGGCCAGTACCAGGTGGTGAAATCTAAGCCTCGAAAGCTTCAACAAAGAATCCATGGCAAAAACGCTTGAAAAGATGCTCTGCGACGAAGGGGATTATCAAAAGTGAAAAATGCTGAAAATTGACTAAGTGTGGAGAATGCACGCCTTGCTACCAAAATGAGGCTATGTAGTCAAATGCCTTAGTCGTTTTCCCAACACCCATACACGCAGCATGGTGAAGGTGATTGCTAAGACGCACACGTTCGCATTGTCGACAACAACGCTTGAACCAGTCAAGCTACATGGCGAACGTCAAACGCGAAGGGATGAAGATTTTCAAAGAAAATGATGGAACTGCACCTAAAAGCGCCCCTACTAACCAAGGGTGCCCTTGAATTAGATGGTCCAGATGTCAGTTTTTGAGCAAGCCTGACTTTAGGTGATCTCCCCGGCATCAACTCAGCTTTACGATGAACCTGTTCGCAAGCCTGGTAAACACATCAAACGACAACTGTTGATCGTTAGAGCATGCAAAATGGGGGATAAATCAGTGCATATCAAGACAAAAGCGACCCTGCTAGCTAGGGGCGCCCTTCATTTTGAGTCACCTAATGAGGTTTTCAACAATTGCTTTCTACAAGGCATCTGTTCAACACTCTCTCAGCTTCGCGATCAATCTAGCTGCACGTTCGCAAGACCTGCCAAGCATTCATAGGTAGAGATCAAGCAAAAAACACCAAAGGTGAAGGTAGAATGAAGAACATGTAGAAATTGAACAAGTGTCAAGGAAAATGCATCTTCCTAGAAATAGGCGCCCAACTTTTTGGGAAATCAGATGCAATCTGTAAGCTCAGTAACCTCCAGGATGACCTTCTCTATTTTGATCAATCTCAACAATGACATCATCAGCGAAGACAATAGACAAATCAAACACCTGACGACAGAGATCAAATTGGGACAGTTCATGAAAGTTTGCAACATGAAAATAACTAGTCAAAAGGTCAAAGGTGCCCCTGCAGGCCAGGGGCGCCCAAGCTTTTAAGGCATCTAAATCAACATTTAGGATTCGCGAAGTCAGTCATCCTTTCTGGGACTGAACTGGTTATCCATCCCATGTTTCAGCAAGATCACTGGAATCATCAGTCATCGGTGATCTCAGATCAGAGCACTGATGGTCAAACTGAAGGAATTGAAGAACACTCAAGAAATTGGCAAAGTCTGGTAAAAATGCACCTTCTTGGGAAAAGGTGCCCAAGAATCAGAGGCACTAGCCTCAGGTTTTGAGCTTTGCAGCTCCCAAGCACACTTCATTAGAGTTGTTCCATCTCAGCAATGGATCTGTTAGCAACACCTCAGGATCGACCGAGCAACCAGAATTAGAGATTGAAAGGAGGTATTTCATCACAAAAAGAAGAATGAAAAATGTTCAACTCCTCAAAAAGGGACGCCTAAAGTCAAACTAGACCAGTTTATTGAAATTAGGATATTTTGAATGCTTTTCATGTCTAAAACGTCCCCAAATTGGTGGAAATCAGTGCTTTGAACTCCAGATCAGGCAGATGAACTCCTCAATCATGTGTTGGCTCCCAAACTTGATTGCTTCAACATCAAACACTATGTATCAAGTCTAGGCTTCATTATTCATTGTTTCTCTTTGCAGGTTGAAGCTCAAGAACAAGCATTTTTCCTCTCCAATGTATTTTTGAAGATCTGACAAAGGGCCTTTCATTGTTCTTCATATTTTTGAAGATCAGTTGCACAAAGGGACAATTTATCAGAGGTTGCATTTTCAGGCATAATTTTCTTGAAGATCCAAAGAAGCAGTTGATAACTTCCAAACTTCTTGTCTTTTTTCTCTATTCTTGTCTTAGATCTTCTCGCATGTCCAAATAAACAGAGGTTATTCATAGATCTAATCTTCTAGGTATGATCAAGATAGCTTTTTCAACAAAACCCACGTGTTAGATTTTTCCAGAAACAGTAACCTTGCTGCCCCTATTTTTAGGGTTTTCCAAAAAAAGTCACAATTTTTGAAAATCAAACAAACTAGGTTTGTTCAGCATTGAAACACCTACTATACCTAGGTGTCAAATTTTTTTAGAAAAAATAATTCTCGACAGGGGGCTATTTTTAGGGGTTTTTAGAAAAGTTGTTTGAACATATTTGTGTTTACAGTCAACAACCGAGTTTTTCAAAATACAGTACTCTCAAGTTGAAATCAAGACCAAAATGGCCCTACTTCACGACTTTCTGAAAACACTCGACACAGACATGCATCAAGTGAAGCCCGTAGTCAAGTTGGACGCCTTGGAAGGCGTAAATGACATCACCGTTCAATAGATAGCAAAAAGCGGAAGGTAATCATTCCAAACATAGAGCCGCCACCAGTTACTACCACACTACCTTCCACACTTCATGTCAACAAAGGCTAGATAATGCAGCTGCAAAGAAGATAGAATATCAAGAGTAGATTGTGAGTGCCGAAGAGATGCTACAGCGACACATCATCATCCTGTGAAGCATTAATTGTCCAAAGGAAGAAGAAGTCAATGACTGGCTAGAGGAGTTGTTGACTAGAGGTGAAAAGGTGTACAATACCTAGTTAGGACGTCCTACCCTCCAAAATAGCATTTATAACAAACAAGAGTTAACTTGATGCTTCTTTCCAAGTTAACTCACTGTCCCACAAATCATGCATTTCTATTTCCACTAATTATGGATGTCTATTTTTTGACTTCCACAAATTATGAATATCTATCTCCACTAATTGTGGATGTCTATTTTGGAGGCCCTTTTCTATTTTTGAGTTCTCTTTTAGTTTAGTTTCAGTTAATTGAAGTAGATTTCCAGTTAACTGCTAAGTCACCTACTTTTAGACATAGGAATAAATCTTGTTGATTGATTGGCAAGAACTCAATGTTAACTCAACGAGACTTTAGGGTTGCCTACTCCTTTGAGTTCTATAAATAAGAGCCTTTGCTCATTATTTTTTAACCTTTATTTACTACACAAAATTGCTGCGCTATTGTGCCAACAAGCTTGCAAGTCTATATTTGTTCACTTTTGGATGAGAGTTATTTGGTTTGATAAGCAACTATGTATGATTTTGTACCTTTGTTGTCCCAAATCTTTGTAATTCGTTGAGAAAGTTTGAAGAAAGAAATCAAGAAGCACATGCAATTTGATCCAAAGTTTCAGGTTCTTTCAACGTGTTGTTCTTATAATATATTGTTTCAATCTCCCCCTTGGACAGGTGTTGTCACCTCCTTGGGTATTTTGATGTTAATGATTATCGTTTGATGTTGTGTAATGATCTGTATTTCATCCTACACTTTGGACAGGTGTCGTCACCTCCTCGGGAATCCTGATTTCCAGTTCATCGTCATTTGTTGTTTCTAGTAAGTTGCGTCCCAGCCTATACCTTGGACAGGGATTCCTCCTCCTTGGCAATCCTGAGATTTAGGTTACCGTAAGAGTGATTGCTTGCATAAGACCTTATTCCAGCATCGATCTAAGAGTTCAGAGCCTCAGATGCATTTGAGAGACAGTTGGCCCAAGTGATCCAACCATCCATTCCCGCTCCTATGCCCTCTTGCTCTATTTATCTAGAGGAGATAGGATAGATTAAAAGTTAGCATAGTTGTAGTTAAGATCTGCAAAATCCAGAGAAAACCTTAGCTGCAACGCATTGTGTTTATGTACCCTTGTGTCCAGCCCGCTGAGTAAAAAAGATAGGAACATTTAGTCCGTTTTACTTTTACACAAACATCAACAAACAAGAGGGAGCTTCCCCTCCATGATTTGAAGAGCAGTCATCACGCACTATGCATAGCTGTCCATTTCCAATAAGCACTCCAGAGGTGCTAATTGAAACTCCAACAGTTTTCTGGTGCCCTCCGTGGGGGAACGAGGCATAAAACTTCAAGAAAAGCTAATGCTTTATTTCACGGGAATGATCCTCTAGCATCCTATTGCATGATCCATACAAGAAGCAATGGATGGTAACAAAATAATGTTAGCGAGAGACATCCATCTTCATTACCTTGGGGTAATAACTTTGGACCTTTGGCTTTTCAGGTAAATCATGAGTTACCTAAAGGGTCAAGGAAGCACTTTCCCCAATTTCACGGCAATGGAAGTCGACACCCAGATGAACATTTTGTTGCATTCACAACGGCCTACACCGTCTTGCATGTGCCCCATGAAGACATCGCGGTGTGTCTCTTTGTGGAGACTCTTTTTGGGAATGCTACGGACTGGTTCAATCACCTGAAGCCAGGCGTTATTACAAGCTGGGCAACTATGAGCGAGAAGTTTTTGGCGAGATTCAAGCTCGCTGAAGACAGTCATTTGTTGTTCGCCCAACTTGCAAATTCAAAGATGGAGCACAATGAATGCATGAGGAAGTTTGTGGCAAGATTTAATTATCTTGTTATACGACTTTCTTCTACACTCCATCCATCGCCAAAGATTCTGATAAGCTGTTTCATACATGCTCTTCCATCAGAGATAGCCTTCTTCCTCAAGACGACAAAAGAAACAAAGTTGAAGAGTGCGCAAGAACACGCCATCGAGTTGGAGGATAATATGATCACTTCAGGCTTGATGAAAACAGATTCTATCAAATCTCTAGCTCAGCAACCGTACTAGCCAAAAAGAGACAATCTTCAACCATGGTTGCCAATATCTCCATCAAGACCAATGATTGAAGCTGCACACAGTGCAGTATTTTGCTATTTCCATGACACTAATGCACATACCGGATCCACGTGTCCTGAGATTCTGAGAATGACCCAAATCATGGGATATGTTGAAGCTGCTCCCAGTTCTAGTTTTGTACTAACAACAAGTTCGAATGTTGTCTTACCACAGACGGACAACTTCGATGGCGACTTCGCAACGGGATACTTTGAAACTGTTATTAAAGAAAAAGAAAAAGCATACCGTCAGTACGCTTTTGCGGTGAATCATGAAAATGTTTCAACGCCTGTGTCTAGACGTGCTCAGTACCTCAAAGCACAGAAAGAAGAGGAAGAAAGACGAAAATCTAGCGAAAAGGGTGAAGAGGTGCCTTCCACTTCCAATCTCAGGTCTTCACAAAAGGACGCTATGCTAGTTGCTCAAGATCCGTCTTCAGCAAATTTTGACATCGTGACTTCCATGATGAAGACCAACGTACAAATCTCTCAACAAGAATATCTTCAAGATCATCCAGAACAAATAGATTAGATTCTCAATGTTGTAAAGAAGTAGGCTATGCTCAAGTCATCTATTCCAGTAGGAGCAAAGCTTGAAACGGATCCTAGTAATTATGTGATTCTGCCAAAGATGGAAATTGAAGATCAGAACATTGCTTGTTCTCAAAAGAGATTGATAGAAGACACAAGGTCATGGACAACACAATTTGATGGAGGGTTTTCCACTACAACAGTTTCAAAAGTAGGGGAAGTGATCATCTCCCCTAAAGGACAATTGCACCCATCTGTGCAATTGGAACTCACTAAGTTGAGAAAGAGGTGCTTTTGTTAGGCCTCAAAGATGCCGAAGACATGGGAATCAAACTCCTATGTGTTAAAGGTGATCTAGAGCTGATCGACGAGCCGATCAAAGGACATTTCCAGGTTAGAAAAGATCACCTACGACATTACAAAAATCGAGTTTGGAACTCGATCGATTGGTTTGAAGAGTTCAGCATCTCAAGGATGGACTACAATAGAACTAATGCCTCAAGGGTATCATGTAATGAACCGGACCAATTTTTTCCAATTTTTTTAATGAACAATCCAATACATCAAGCACCCGTTAAGGTTAGCTCTAAATCCAAAACGATGCGGAAGGTAACTCTAACCAAGGATGTGCACCAGGATCCCCAAGTTGGGCAAGGTACTATCATATGGTTAGAGGATCTTGAACTGAAAGTAACTCTAACCAAGAATGCACCCTAAAATCCCATGTGGGAAGAGGGGCGAGCATATGGTCAAAGGATCCCTATGAGCTAGCTGATCAAAATGTAACTCTAACCAAGAATGTGCCCTAAGACTCGATGTGGGAGGAGGGGCAAGCATATGGTCAGAGGATCCATGAATTTAGTGACGGCTCAACCGATCAACAATTTGAAGTACAATGCAATTTCTGAAAGTAAATAGGCGGCAAGCCAGTCTCTTCCACTTATTCAGCGGGAAGTACAAGTAAATAAATATGAAAGAAGTGAGAATGCTGATAGTACTACTGTTCAACTTACAATGAGATAGAGTGCCTGCCAAGAACACAAGATTAGAGGCTTAATAAAGCTGCAATAATATTTAACTACTCTCCCATGCTCACAAGACCCCTTAGAATCAACTTCTCACTCAACTAAGGAAATTCCACAATCTGATATAACTGATTATTGACTGAAAATGCACAGACCAGCAACTCACTCAAAACTCACCCAAAACGCATGAGACGAAATGCATAATGCTCCTAGGATGATGGCGCCCAAGAAGGAACAACAAAACCAACCCAAAAGACTCATATTAATTTTGCACGGAATTCCAAACATGTCCAAAATAGTACGACCCTTAAGGAGGGGCGATTTTGCTCCATAAAATCAAACTCTTGATATTAAAATCTGCAAATTGGCACACAAGGTCGCCCCTAGCAAGGAATTAGATAGGTAAAGTACCCAGAATGAGAATATTTTTATTTTTGGATTTATGAATAAAACTTACAATCAACTACATAAACTAGTGTTGTACCCCAAAATTAAATTTTTTGTTACACTTATACATTTTGAAGAAATGAGTAAAAGTCTTGTTAAATCTGTCAAAAAGGTCAAAATTTGGGTGTGCATGTCTTGCATGAGGGGTCAAAATGTGAAATTCCCAAAATCTGACGATCTGGGTCTGCTCAGAGCAACCTAATCTACAAAACCCAGATCTCAGTTTTTCATCTCTACTTTTTAGGAAAATTGCTATTTTTAGAAATTTCCTAAAAATAGTAACTTTTCTGGGTTTTTCTAGGTTTCTTTCAAAACGGATACTGGCAAAACTTTCTAAAAATAGAAAGTTTCTAAAAATAGAAAGTTGGTCCATTAGGGTTCAAACTGATTTTGATTGGCTCAAAATACTTCGATATCAGGCTCGTGCAGTTAGAATCTCAAAATAATCAGTTTTGCCCTACTGGGTCTATTATGCTTTTAAGAAGCATAACAGGAGCTCCGAAGTCATCAATGGAGGTCAGTCGGCTACCAGGTGTCACATTCAATGATCAAGCATCAAACAGAAGACGAAATGATGAACAAGCACAAAGAACGAGGAAAGAAGGTGAAAACTATGAAAAATATTCTAACACTGCTTGTCATGGGCGCCCTAGGAGAGAATAGGCGCCCAGCTTTTTAGGGCATCAAATGATGGAATTAGGGTTTGAGCTCCCAGACAAAATTGTTCAGAATCCTTCAAACTCTGCAACGAGTCCGGAAGTGCAGTCAACGGATCATCCAGTCACCTGGAATTCGAGATCAATCAAAGCAGTTTCAAACAGGAGACAAAGTGAAAATCATGAAAATGTCAGAAAATTTTCTAACTCTGGGAGTTTTCAGTGCCCTAGGTGCGCAGGGGGGCCCAGCTTTTTGAAGGGGAAAATCCAGCAGTTAGGGTTTGCTAAAATGCTCAATCTCTCCGGAATTCAGACAACTTCGCGACGGGTGTCTTCGTCAGAGCATTTGACTTGTCGTTCTCCAGCAAATCCAGATCAAGCTGAAAGTATAGAATGAAGGTTCAAATTTGAAGATGGAAAATATTTAAAAATATTCTAAGTCTGGAGCAAATGGGCGCCCCTGAAGGAGAAAGGCTCCCAAGATTTTGAGGGCTCAAATAGATGAATCCGCCAGTGAAGCTCTAACATGACTTCGTCAGATTTGATCAAGCTTTCCAATGAGATCATCAGCACGTCAATCGGAATTGGCAGTCGTCAGATACAAAAGACTGAACAAAGGGTTTGACAAGAGTAAAAAATATAAATTCAAAAGCAAAGGTGAAAACACAGAGAAATTGGCTAACTCTAGTGAAGTTGGGCGCCCCAGCTTGCCAAGGGCGCCCAAGCTTTTGAAGGCCTAAATTCAAATTTTTGACAGAAGTGTCTCCAGAAGACCCCTCTTGATTTCTTCTCAGCTTCGCGACAAGCCCAGCCATCAATCAATCTGAGCTTCGGAACACCAGATCAGGCAGGATCATTTGTAGAAGAGAAAGTGGCGAAGATATCATAAAAATGGCTGTCTGGTCAAGTTGAGCGCCCTAGAGAGAAAGGGCGCCCAAGATTTTGAGCTCTGAGATGAAGGAATTCGTCAATGAAGCGTCTAAGATCATCTCATCAGTTTCAGCCAAGCTATCCAGTGAACCTGTCAGCCAGTCAATCAGATCAGCGTAGCTCTCGGAATCAAGATTTCATCAGAAGATCAAAGGGAAATGAAGAACTTGAAAATCATGCAAAAATGGCTAACACTGTGAAAGTTCGGAGCCCCTGGAGGAAATAGGCTCCCATGAATTTGAAGGTCAAAACGAAGTTTTCCGTCAGAGGCGCCTCCAGAACAATCTTCTCAGAATCAGTCAGGCTATGCGATGAATCATCCAGCTCATTCATCAGATCAATCTAGAAGCCAAAGATCAAGGTCAAACCAGGGGTCAAAATGGAAGAAAAGTTGAAAATTCTCAAAAAGTGGCTAACTCTGGAGAAAATGGGCGCCCCTAGCCAAGGAGGGCGCCCAACTTGTCATAACTTAGTCAATTTTCCAAAATTTCAAAATTGCAAGTTGAAGTGAATGTCCAAGTTCGATGCATAAGAAGGTTTTAGGGTTTGCATGGATTAAAACAAAAGAAAGGAAAGCTATTTCAAACCCTAAATCTATTTAAGACATCTCTTCCATTCAGTTTTCATCATTATTGCAGGTGGCATCCCAAGGAAAAGAATGGAGTAGCAACTTTGAGGATTTATTTCAAGATTCAAGAACTCAAGGTTGCTGATTTTCATGAATAATTTTCAGACCAGCAACATAAGATCTTGCTTTTTCATGCTTTTTCATCCAGAAGATCAAATTTTTGAAGGAGAAGATCAAAGATTTCAATTTTCAGCCTTCTGGGTCTGCTCAACTCATTCTTCTGAAGAATTTTTCAAGAAATTTTCATCAAGTTGCAGCAGCTGCTTTTTATTTGCATGTCAGTGAAATCTTCAGGGTTTTCAATTTTTGATCATTTGGGTCCTCTCAAAACAATCTTCTGAAGAAAACCCATATCACAACTTTTTCAAGAAAATTTCAAATTCTAGGGTTGGCTGCTTTTTCGATCAGCCATCAGTGTTCTTCAAATTTGATCAACTGGGTCCATTTCTAATTGTATTCTGAACAAAACCCAGGTGCCAGCTTTGTCGGTGAAAAATTTAAGAAATTAGGGTTTGCTGCTTTTTCAGTCTAAATTCAAAATTTTCAAAAACAGACGATCTGGGTTGTATTGCAACAAAATTCTGAGCAAAACCCATATCTTAGAAAAATTTCCAAAAATTTCTCTGTTCGAAGACGAAAAACCAGCATTCTAAAAATAGAAAGTTGCTCAAAACTTGTTTGAACATAGGCGAGTTTACAGTCATTCTTCAAGGTTTTCAATATGGAGTACACTCCCCTCGAGTTTAAGACCAAATCAACACTATGTCAAAACTTCATCATCTCAGCTGAAGAGTGTGAAAAGGTGTGATATGAGTGAAAGGACAAGTGTTGGAAAAGAATTGTACAAAATTCTTCCATTGAAAAATGAAGAGAGGTGTTAGAAGCATAAAGTTGCAAAAGATATGTTGAAGCAAGATGGTATAATTGTAAAAGGTCATCACTCCAATTGCAGAGTCGCCGAAATTAGCAAGATTTGATAAAGAAGTTGAAGATATCAAAGATTTTCTAAGATCGATCGCACAACGTGAAGAAATCTCGAAAAGCGCAACTTTTCTATTGATGGAATAGATGCACCTGACCAGGACCCAGTTTCCTGCTTTTTAGCGGATATGATTGAGATTTAAAAAAGATTTTCATCTAGAAGCTTTCCTTCCGCTTTCTTTCTATCCTTGGAATAATTCTTATCCATTCTTTGAGAAGAGAAAGAAGATAAATGTAATAGTTGGCGTTTCCCGCTTTTCCTGCTTTCTTAGGTGTTAGATGTTATCTTCTTTCTAGATTTAGAAATAAAGCTTGCTTGCTGAGCAAGCCCTAGATTGTGAAAGCAAGGAGATTTTAGGGTTCCCTACTCCTCTGCTTGCCTATAAATAAGAGCCTCTGCTCATTAGTTTTCTTTAACGGTTATTGTGATAGCAAATTGCTGAGTCTCTTTTAGCCAGCAAGTTGTTATTCAGTGTCAGTTCACTTGTGTTTATGATAGCGAATTGTTGAGTCTCTTTTAGCCAACAAGTAGTTGTTGTAATCGCTGTCCCTTTTGTGTAAGAACAAGTTTGCAAGCCTCTTTAGCTGCAAGTTATTGTTCCGTGCATGTGTTAGGATAATCTTTGTTCCAGAAGTTTGAGAAATAAAGTCATGAGCCTCCTTTGCCTTGGTATAATGTCTCAGATTTCCGTTATTTGTGTTATGCTTTTATAATCTTAATTTCAGCTTACATTGAAGTGTGTAGATGTTTGTTGGAAAAGAGTTTATTGAAGCGCTTTGTCAGAGAATCAACCTTGTTCATTTCTAGTTTCTCTTGCTCTGCGTATTACTTGAGAAGTTAGAAACGTCTTTAGCTTAAGTTAGTCGTAGTTGAAATTCTTAAACTCATAAAATCTCAGCTGTGGCGTTTGTGTTTTATAAACCTTGTGCTCTAGCTGATCAAAAAGATAGGCAACTTAGGTTTTAGTTTACTTTCTTTCGCAACATCAGCAAGAGGGAGCTTCCCCTCCTAATTTGAAGAGCAGTTTTACTGTGCATAGCTGTCCGTTCAAATACGCATTCCAGAGGTGCGAATTTAAACGCCAACAACTAGCAACTCAAAAAACTTCACTAATATGCTTGAAACTGAACTACAAATGCAAGAAATCCACCACAAATGCAAGAACTCACTACAAAGCAACTCAACTACAATCTATCACCCAACTAGTTGCTATCTTTCAAGTAAGAAGATGAGCCAAGTGCTAGGAGGTATGCTTGCCTCGAAGCTTTGCCTGAACAATCTAGCAGCATAACGGTATGGTAGACAAAAGATGAAGAAATGAAGAGCAGAGGCTTGCTTATAAAGACTCGAGAAGAATCTTCTAGAAGCTTCAAGAAGGGCGCCCAAATTCAAATTTGACTTCATCTCTTTTCCCTCCAAAGATGGCATCCTTTTCTCATAAGGCAAATATTTAACCTTTATTAAAATTAATCTTCCCCTCAAGTAGGTGTCCCACTTCTCCAACATCTAATTTGGCCTTTAGAAAATATTTAATTATCTCTTGATGAGATAACCACCCTTGAAGTCCTCCTTTTAAAACAACATAAAGTGATAAAGCTAGGCCAAGGGGTTATAACCTCAAAATATAACATTATTTAAATTAAATAAACTTATCTCTCCAGAAAAGCATCAAAAGGCCAAAAATCACAATACCAACTGAATTGGCTGAAAAAGAGAGCCAACTGCACCGAAGCCAATAGGACCACTGACAGAAATGGAATTTACTAAAAATAGCAAATTCTCGAAGTTGCTCGGATCACCATGCATGCTATACCACTACGGAGCTCACTGAAAACCCAAAAGGAATCCGTAATCTAATCACCAAACTTCAAGCAACAACCCCCTCAAAAGCAAGAAACCCTAATTTTCACCCTTCGAGTAGCCTACGGGTCTTCGGAATAGGCCAATGGTCAACTGAATTGTTCACAATTGAGAAGGGGACATTACAGTCCGCCCTCCCCAAGATTGCTTGCCCTCAAGCAATCGCAAGTCTGGATGCTGCAAAATCTCCTCATTCTCCCAAGTTGCATCCTCCAAAGGCAAGTTCTTCTACTTCACCAAATATTCTTTGATTGTTCTTCTTCTCAAAGAACGCTCTCTTGAATTAATAATCTCCTCTGGAACCAAAACCAACTGTCCCTCTTCATCCAAGGGAGGCAAATTTGATAAAGCAACAACGTTCTGTCCAAGGGCCTTCTTGAGGCGAGACACATGGAAGACATTGTGGACTTTGCTACTTACTAGTAGCTCCAATTCATAAGCCACTGCTCCAACCTTCTTGATGATTCTGAATGGCCCATAGAAGCGAGGTTTGAGTTTCTCAGCTCCACTCTTCTTGAGAGTAGACTGTCTATAGGGTTGAAGTCGAAGATAAACCATGTCTCCAACCTCAAATGAATGTTCAACTCGCTACTGATCAGCGTACATCTTCTGTTGATTCTGTGCTATTTGAAGGTTGTTTTTCAAGGACTTCAAAATTTCTTGACTTTGTTGCAACAAATCCTTAGCTTGAGGGGCTTTGCTATCACCAAACACCAAATCAGCAAAGCTGGGAGCCTCATAACCATAGAGAGCCATGAAGGGTGACATCCGAATGGACATGTGAAATGAGGAATTGTAACAATACTCTCCTAGGTGAAGCCATTTCACCCAAGCTCTTTGCTGCTCCGAAACATAGTTTCTCAGATAGCCCTCTAACCACTTGTTAACAATCTCCGTTTGTCCATCAGTGTGAGGGTGATAACTAGTGCTTGGAGTAAGCACGATACCACTCAACCTGAAGACCTCTTGCCAAAAGGTGCTTAGGAACTTGCTGTCCCTATCACTCACAATGTTCTTCGGCAATCCATGCAATCAAAACACCTCATGAAAAAAGAAATCTGCAACTTGAGCTACTGAAAATGAACTAGTGATGGCAAAGAAGTGAGCAAACTTTGTTAATCTATCCACCACAACATAGATACAGTCTTTGCCTTGAGTTTTTGGCAACCCCGTGATGAAGTCCATTGATATGCTTTCTCACTTTTGATTGGGAAGAGGGAGAGGTTGCAACAGACCAGTGGGAAGAGTGTGCTCATTCTTGTTCATTTGGCAAGTGTGACACTCTCCGATGTAGCGTTGGACCTCCTCTTTCAACCCTTTCCAAGAAAACCTTTCCCGAATCTGCCTATAGGTCTTGAAGTAGCCTTGATGACCAGCAAGTGGAATGTCATGAAAAGTTTGCAAAATCTTCTTTTTGAGCTTAGAATCAGACACCAAAAAGATCCTCCCTTTGTAGTGTATCAACCCATCAACCACCTTGTACCTTTCATCATGAAAAGTACCTTCTATAATGCTGGTTGCAAACTGATTTTTGGCATAATCAGCAAGCAACATATCCTTCCAATCAGTAGTAAGTTCACACAATGAGCTCAAATGAGGCCTTCTAGATAGAGCATCCGCCACAATGTTGTTTTTCCCTTTGACATACTCAATGTCAAAATCATAAGCTTGAAGCTTACTCACCCACTTTTGTTGTCTTTCGTTCAAATCCTTCTGATGCATGAAGTGCTTGAGACTATTGTGATCAGTCTTGACAACAAACTTGATCCCCACCAAATATTGTCTGAACTTAGCTAATGCATGCCTGATTGCAAACATTTCCTTGTCATAGATGGAGTAGGTCCTTTCAATACCTCTTAATTTTCTACTTTCAAACACAATGGGATGCTTATCTTGCATCAAAACAGCACCAACACCTTCACCTAACGCATCACATTGTAGCTTGAAAGGCTTGGAAAAATCCGGTATGGCCAAAACCGGACAAGAACTTATGATCTTCTTGAACTTGTCAAAAACACTTTGAGCCTTTTCTGACCAAAAGAAAGCTCCCTTTTTAGTGAGGTCAGTAAGAGGAGCAACACTTTGAGAGTAGCCCTTCACAAACCTTTGGTAAAAGCCACAAAGACCCAAAAACCCTTTCAAATGAGTCAAGTTCTCTGGAGGTGGCCAATCAACTATCGCCTTGATCTTTTCAGGATCAACTTTCACCCCATCAACATTGATTATGTGACCAAGGTAGAGCAACTCTTTCATTCCAAATTCACATTTGGATTCTTTGGCAAACAAGTCCTCTGATTCCAAGATGCTAAGCACTTCCTCCAAGTGCTTGAGATGTTCTTCCCACGTCTTGCTGAAGATGAGGATATCATCAAAAAAAATCAACACAAACTTCCTCAACTGCTTTTGAAAGACTCGATTCATACAAGACTAGAAGGTGGCAGGAGCGTTAGTCAACCCAAATGGCATGACCAAAAACTCGAAATGACCATAGTGGCACCTGAATGCCGTCTTCTCCACATCTGATCCCCTCATTCGGATCTGATAGTAGCCCAATCTCAAATCAATTTTTGAAAAGAACTTGGCACCATGTAGCTCATCAATGAGCTCATCTATTTGGGGAATGGGGTACCGATTCTTGATTGGGCTTTGATTCAAGGCACGATAATCCACACACATGCGGATGGTGCCATCCTTCTTCACAAGAACTACTGCTGAAGCGAAGGGACTCTTGCTTGGACGAATGAAGCCCATCTCTAAGAGTTTTATGTTTTTCTCAATCTTGTCCTTCTGCTTCTTAGGATAGCGATATGGTGTTGTGATGACTGGCTTGGCCCCTTCCTTGAGTTCAATGACATGCTTAGCTCCCCTTTCAGGAGGCGGCCCAGGAGGTAGATCAGCAAACACCTTACTCTTCTTGGTGAGTATAGACTGAATATCTGGAGGATAGTCCCTCTTTGTTTCAACCGGACTAGCTGGAAGAACCATACATTCTGCAGTCCACTCAACTTGATCATGCCAAATCAACCTCTCCATTCTTTTGAAGGAAACAATCCGAGGACCTCCATTAGACATTCCCCTTAGTACCACCTTCTTTCCATCAGATTGAAACTTGAGCTCCGTGGTTTGCAGATTTAGAGAGATCTCTCCAAGTGAACGCAGCCATTGAATGCCAAGGACGACATATGTATCCCCAATATTGACTACATAGAAGTCATCTTTGACTTCATAGTTGCCCAATTGCATAGACATGTTTGAAATCTTCTTGGTGCAAGAGATGTGAAACCCATCGGCAACCATAACCTTGAAGCCTTCAAATTCTTCTGTTTGGAGCCCTTTCTTTGTCACCATGCCTTCATCAATGAAGTTGTGCCTTGCTCTAGTGTCAATCAACGCAACTATTCGCTGCCCCTTGATCATGCCTCTAACCTTGAAGGATTCATTTTTGTGAAAGCTCGAGAGTTGGGAAAAAGTGCCTCCACCTCCTTGTTCATCTTCAGACTCTTCCGGAGCTTTCTCTTCATCACTTTCTTCAAAACCACACCGCTGCTCCGAGTGATCAGATTATGATCCGAAATTAGAATAGGTCTCCAAATGGTTTGCATGGCCCCTTCCATAGCATCTATGACCCTTAGTCCAAGGTTCTTTGCAAGTGTAACATTTTCCCTCCTTTCTCAACTTCTCCCGGAGTTCATCATCAATCCTAGAAGGGAATTTCTTATGCTGATTTGAAGAATACCTTTTATCCCTCTTGTGAGCAAAAGGCTTTGGTGGAAACCTTGGTCTTGGAGCCGACAACTTCATGCTTCGAGCCTTCTTAATGGCTTCTTCTAGACTTGGTGGGTCGAATGCCTTAACCCATCCTTTCAATGGTTCCATCAATCCTTTGGAGAATAGTACAACTAGCCTTCTTTTAGTGATGTTGGGCACCATCACAGAAAGTCTTTGGAAATCTCCAATGTATGCTTTCAACGAACCATGCTGTTTCAGTTGTGCAAGCTCCCTAAACTTCACCTCTGGATCTTTAGTATCGAACTTCTCAATCAACTTATTGGTGAACTCATCATAGGTTCGAATGAGGTTGTGGCCAAGTGTGACCAAACCATGGTACCACCACTCATGGGCAGCTCCTTCCAAATGCAACGTTGCAAATTTTATGGCATCTTCTTTAGGCATGGGCCTTAGTGAAAGGTAGTTGTCCAGCTTCTGAACCCACGACCTTGCTGAACATGCTTCACTTCCATCGAAGTGAGCCAAGGACACCTTCCCAAGGGCTTGCTGATAGTCAGTTCTAGGAGCTATAGGAGCTCGGTTATCAGCTCTTCCTCTGTTTCTTCTGTTTTTATGGTTCAAGAATTGATCAAAGGACCATTGGTCTCTAAAATCAATGGGTAAGGTGGCATACTCCATGTAGGCTTGCCTGACATCATCTGCAAAAAGAATGGTAGCTTCAACTTGTGGTTCCTCCCTCTGAGTGAATGTAGGAAAGAGTGGCCTAGAGGCTGATCCTCTAGACGTGGCCTCATGTTGGCCAATAGTCCTGTCTCTCCCATTGCCATTGTTTCCATTGACACCACTATTTTCTCCTGTGGCATTGTTTTGACTAGGGGTATGATTCTGAGCAGCTTGTTGATCCATTCTTGCAAGCAAACGGGACATCATATCAATCATCCCTTCAAACTTCTTCTCCATTCTATCCTCTCTTTCATCCATGGTCTGCTTATGACTATTTGACATGTTCTCAACTGCTTTACCGGTTTCTCTCAAAGCCTCTGAAAAGGTATCTGCTTCTGGCACTGGCGGAAACAGTGACTGCTGAATTCTGGCCTGACTTCTGGTGTAGTAACTGCAATTACTATCACTCATCTGTCAACTGAATCACTGCAGGGCACAGGTTGGCAAGATCATGGCTCTGATACCACTGTAATGAACCGAACTAATTTTTTCCAATTTTTTTAGTGAACAATCCAGTACATCAAACACCCGTTAAGGTTAGCTCTAAAACCAAAACGATGCGGAAGGTAACTCTAACCAAGGATGTGCACCAGGATCCCAAGTTGGGCAAGGTACTATCATATGGTCAGAGGATCTTGAACTGAAAGTAACTCTAACCAAGAATGCACCCTAAAACCCGATGTGGGAAGAGGGGCGAGCATATGGTCAGAGGATCCCTATGAGCTAGCTGATAAGAATGTAACTCTAACCAAGAATGTGCCCTAAGACCCGATGTGGGAGGAGGGGCAAGCATATGGTTAGAGGATCCATGAATTTAGTGACAGCTCAGCCGATCAGCAATTTGAAGTACAATGCAATTTCTGAAAGTAAATAGGCGGCAAGCCAGTCACTTCCACTTATTCAGTGTGAAGTACAAGTAAATAAATATGAAAGAAGTGAGAATGCTAACAGTACTACTGTTCAACTTACAATGAGATAGAGTGCCTTCCAAGAACACAAGATTAGAGGCTTAATAAAGCTGCAATAATATTTAACTACTCTCCCATGCTCACAAGACCCCTTAGAATCAACTTCTCACTCAACTAAGGAAATTCCACAATCTGATATAACTAATTATTGACTGAAAATGCACAGACCAACAACTCAACAACTCACTCAAAACTCACCAAAAACGCATGAGACAAAATGCATAATGCTCCTAGGATGATGGTGCCCAAGAAGGAACAACAAAACCGACCCAAAAGACTCATATTAATTATGCACAGAATCCCAAGCATGTCCAGAATGGTACGACCCTCAAGGAGGGGCGATTTTGCTCCATAAAATCAAACTCTTGATATTAAAATCTGCAAATTGGCACACAAGGTCGCCCCTAGCAAGGAATTAGATAGGTAAAGTACCCAGAATGAGAATATTTTTATTTTTGGATTTATGAATAAAACTTACAATCAGCTACATAAACTAGCAGCTCAGAAAACTTCACTAATATGCTTGAAACTGAACTACAAATGCAAGAAATCCACCACAAATGCAAGAACTCACTACAAAGCAACTCAACTACAATCTATCACCCAACTAGTTGCTATCTTTCAAGCAAGAAGATGAGCCAAGTGCTAGGAGGTATGCTTGCCTCGAAGCTTTGCCTGAACAATCTAGTAGCATAACGGTATGGTAGACAAAAGATGAAGAAATGAAGAGTAGAGGCTTGCTTGTAAAGACTTGAGAAAAATCTTCTAGAAGCTTCAAGAAGGGTGCCCAAATTCAAATTTGACTTCATCTCTTTTCCCTCCAAAGATGGCATCCTTTTCTCATAAGGCAAATATTTAACCTTTATTAAAATTAATCTTCCCCTCAAGTAGGCGTCCCACTTCTCCAACATCTAATTTGGCCTTTAGAAAATATTTAATTATCTCCTGATGAGATAACCACCCTTGAAGTCCTCCTTTTAAAACAACATAAAGTGATAAAGCCAGGCCAAGGGGTTATAACCTCAAAATATAACATTATTTAAATTAAATAAACTTATCTCTCCAGAAAAGCATCAAAAGGCCAAAAATTACAATTCCAACTGAACTGGTTGAAAAAGAGAGCCAACTGCACCGAAGCCAATAGAACCACTGCCAGAAATGGAATTTACTAAAAATAGCAAATTCTCGAAGTTGCTCGGATCACCATGCATGCTATACCACTGCGGAGCTCACTGAAAACCCAGAAAGAATCCGCAATCCAATCACCAAACTTGAAGCAATAACCCCTTCAAAAGCAGGAAACCCTAATTTTCACCCTCCGAGTAGCCTATGGGTCTCTGGAATAGGCCAACGATCAATTGAATTGATCACAATTGAGAAGGGGACATTACATATCAGCTTTCCCGTTTGCATCATATTCTGACTTTGTCAGAGTACCTTTGCTTGGATATATGAATCCCTGAGAATTTTCATCCCAGAGGGATTGTCTCCTACAATGCTCATCAAAAGAGAAGTAAAGCCTTTCAGGGAAAAGCAACATCGATGGAAAGGCTCTTCCCGCTGCCATGAAGTAGACGATATCCAAAGCACTTCATCTTTTCAGGGGTGGAGTGAAGTTCTGTAAATAATTTTCATTTATTTTCGTAATGCGTTTCCCTTTCTGTAACGTTAGCGTTATGTAGTAATGTATTTCCCCGTTACGTAAAGTATTGTCGTGTTTTAGGTGTTTTCTTAAGTAGTTTTGTTTTAGATAAGGAAAACTCCAATTGTTAGGTGAATTAGGAAATAAGTCCCGACTCCATTGCCCAACTAATAAGAGTACTGGTCTATGAAAACTAGAGATTCTCGGTTCTCTTGTGCCGTAAGTATCCAACATGGTCACTAGATAGAGCCTAATGTTGTACCCAAAATAAATTTTTGCTTCGATGAGACATTTTTCTTAAAATGATCTAAATCATGTAAAATTGTTGTCAAAAGTATGTTTTAGGTCAAACAAAACATAGGGTTTTTGTGGGTTTATGTCAAGGAAGGTACTTGCAAATTTCTAAAAATTTGAAAATTAAGGTTTCAAACCCCTATTTTTAGGAAAACCCTAAAAAAAGGACCTTCCCAAAAATGATTGAAAATGATTTTGATAGGATGAATCGACTTTAGAATCACATTGGTCAAGTCAAAATCATCAAAAAGTTTGTTTTACTCTGGTGGGTCTATTTTCATTTTTCAAGAAGAAACCTGAAACCTTTGCAACCATTAATGGCAAAATGGCTAGTACTAGGTGGTGAAATCTAAGACTCGAAAGATTCAATGAAGAATCCATGGCGAAAATGCTCGAAAAGATGCTCTGCGACGGAGGGGATTTTCAAAAGTGAAAAATGCTGAAAATTGACTAAGTCTGGAGAATGCACGCCTTGCTACCAAGATGAGGCTATGCAGTCAAATGCCTTAGTCATTTTCCCAACACCCGTACACACAACATGGTGAAGGCGATTGCTAAGATGCACGCGTTTGTGTCATTGACAACAACGCTCGAACCAATCAATCTACATGGCGAACGTCAAATGTGAAGAGATGAAGGTTTTCAAAGAAAATGATGAAACTGCACCTAAAAAGCAGGGGCGCCCTTGAATTAGATGGTCTAGATGTCAGTTTTTGAGCAAGCCTGTCTTCAGGTGATCTCCCCGACATCAGCTCAGCTTTACAACGAACCTATTCACTAGCCTGCGAGACACATCAAACAACGACAACTGTTGATCATTAGAGCATGCAAAATGGAGGATAAATCAGTGCATATGAAGACAAAACTGCCCCTGCTGGCTAGGGGCGCCCTTCATTTTGAGTCACCTAATGAGGTTTTCAACAATTGCTTTCTACAAGGCATCTGTTCAACACTCTCTCAGCTTTGCGAACAATCCAGCTACACGTTCGCAAGACCTGTCAAGCATTCATAGGAAAAGATCAAGCAGAAAACACCAAAGGTGAAGGCAAAATGAAGAACATGGAGAAATTGAATGTGTCAAGAAAATGCATCTTCCTAGAAATAGGTGCCCAACTTTTTGGGCAATCAGATGCAGTCTATAAGCTCAATAACCTCCAGGATGACCTCTATTTTGATCAATCTCAACAATGACATAGTCAGCGAAGACAACAGACAAGTCAAACACCTGACGACAGAGATCAAACTGGGGTAGTTCATGAAAGTTTGCAACATGAAAATAACTAGTCAAAAGGTCAAAGGCGCCCCTGCAGGCCAAGGGTGCCCAAGCTTTTAAGGCATTTAAATCAACTTTTAGGATTCACGAAACCAGTCATCCTTTTTGGGACTGAATTGGTTATCCATCCCATGTTTTAGCAAGATCACCGGAATCATCAGTCAGCAGTGATCTAAGATCAGAGCATTGATGGTCAAATTGGAGGAATTGAAGAACACTCAAGAAATTGGCTAAGTCTGGTAAAAATGTACCTTCTTGGGAAAAGGCGCCCAAGAATCAGAGGCACTAGACTCAGGTTTTGAGTTTGTAGCTCCCAAGCACACTTCATTAGAGTTATTTCATATCAGCAATGGATCTATTAGCAACACCTCAGGATCGACCGAGCAACCAAAATCAGAGATCGAAAGGAGGTACTTTGTCACAAAAAGAAGAATAAAAAATGTTCAACTCCTCAAAAAGAGACGCCTAAAGTCAAACTGGACTAGTTGACTGAAATTAGGATATTTTGAATGCTTTTCATGTCTAAAACGTCCCCAAATTGGTGGAAATCAGTGCTTTGAACTCCAGATCAGGCAGATGAACTCCTCAATCATGTGTTGGCTCCCAAACTTGACCGCTTCAACATCAAACACTATGTATCAAGTCTAGGCTTCATTATTCATTGTTTCTCTTTGCAGGTTGAAGCTCAAGAACAAGTATTTTTCCTCTCCAACGTATTTTTGAAGATCTGACAGAGGGCCTTTCATTGTTCTTCATATTTTTGAAGATCGGTTGCACAAAGGGACAATTTATCATAGCTTGCATCTTCAGGCATAATTTTCTTGAAGATCCAAAGAAGCTGTTGATAACTTCCAAACTTCTTGTCTTTTTCCTCTATTCTTGTCTTAGATCTTCTCGCATGTCCAAATAAACGGAGGCTATTCATAGATCTTATCTTTTGGGTATGATCAACATAGCTTTTTCAACAAAACCCATGTGTTATATTTTTCTAGAAACAGTAACCTTGCTGCCCCTATTTTTAGGGTTTTCCGAAAAAAGTCACAATTTTGAAAATCAAACAAACTGGGTTTGTTTAGCATTGAAACACCTACAATACCCAGGTGTCAGATTTTTTCAGAAAAAATACTTCTCGGTGGGGGGCTATTTTTAGGGGTTTTCAGAAAAGTTGTTTGAACATATCCGTGTTTACAGTCAATAGTTGAGTTTTTCAAAATAAAGTACTCTCAAGTTGAAATCAAGACCAAAATGGTTCTACTTCATGATTTTCCTAAAACACTCGACACAGACATGCATCAAGTGAAGCCCGTAGTCAAGTTGGACGCCTTGGAAGGCGTAAATGACATCACCGTTCAATAGATAGCAAAATGCGGAAGGTAATCGTTCCAAACATAGAGCCGCCACCAGTTACTACCACACTGCCTTCTGTTGGCGTAACAACTAGCACCTCTGGAGTAAGAATTGGTACGGACAGCTATGCACACTACACAATGAGTGCTCTTCAAATTAGGAGGGGAAGCTCTGTCGTTGTGCTTGACAAAAATACTTGCAAAGGGAAATAAACTAAACTAATTCCTGTCTTTTTTGTTTCAGCTGTAGAGGTACAAGACTTTCTCAAAAACTATATACGTTGCAGCTGAGAATTTTCTCTGGTTTTGCAGATTCACTAACTATAACTAAACTTAATTGATTAAATTCTATCCAGTCTCCTCAAGAAAACAGAGCATGAGGAAACGGAGCAAGGTTTGACTATCAGACGATAAACGAGTATAAATTCTCAACTTGAAGGCAAGGTGGCACATCTATTAGCTCAATCTAACAAGTTTATTGATAACAACATCACACGATAAACTGAATACGGATTCTCTACTTGAAGGCAAGGTGGCACAACTATTATCACAATCCGAATAAGTTTATTATTCACAACAACACACGATAAACAAGTGCAGATTCTTTACTTGAAGGCAAGGTAGGCACAACTATTATCTCAATTTGAACAAGCTTATTAAGCACAAAACAGATTTATCTAAACTATGGAAAGAATTCACCATTATAATCGCATGAAACCCTATGTGGCATAACAATTGATCATAATAGTAAAGACGCATGAACAAATACCAAAAGAGCAATATTGAGGGCAAGGTAGGCGCAGCATATATTTCTCTCTCAAGCAAAAGTTATTTACAAATGAGCAAAAACTCTATTTATATATACATCAAGGTGTAGGGAACCCTAAAATCACCTTGAGTCAACTTCTGATCTTGCAATGCATGCAAGATTTATTATTAAACCCTAATAAAGTAAACTATACAGTTAAGCTGGAAAACTACCATCGCTTAGAGTACATTTAAGCTAAATGGACAATGTGCAAGCATGCACGTCCTTATTTAAAACAAAGTTAACTGGACACTACCTTCAGTTAGCTGGAAACCCTAACCCTAACTCCTGTGATGATAATTCCAAAGGCGAGATAAGCATGTGTTAAGTCAGCAAGTAAACTCAAGACTGAAAGTCGAGTTAACTGCCGCTCATGACTCAACCCTCGAAATTAACTGCAGGCTCCAACTGGCAGATCACTCCATGTCATCTCGGTCTAACACTTCGACCAAGAACTCATCAATCTCTCTGTCATCTGGCACTTTGATGCTGTTCAAAACAATAGTCTATTTCTTCAGTTCTTTGTCGCCTTCTTTGACAGTATGCACGCCATCTTTACAATCTTCAGTCACCTTTCTGAGACTAGCTGAAATAACTAAAATATTCTCTAACTTAGGCGCCATAGGCTCTCCTTCAAGGCTATCACGAATCAGCTTCTCGAACTCAGCCTGTACTTTGTTCAACTCAACATATGTGCCATCTTCAAGAAGATAATGACATGGAATCTGAACAACAAAACCACTGACAAGCGCAAGCACTCCAACTACATCATCTTTCAGTGAAAATAACTTGGTAGAGATCTTCTCACATATCTCCATTTTGAGAAGGTGCTGCTCTCTCCAAGTGAAAACTTTCTCTTGATCCTCATCAATCTCCAAGGCATCGTATGCAACCGACAACTGAGATACAAGAACACGATCCTTGGCTAAATTCTCTGCAACCGAAACTTCAAGCAACTGAATACCTTGACGGAGTTTATGTGCATCATTCCTCAACTGATACAAATCTGCAAGAAGACGTTGACCTGCAGCAACTACACTTTCAATCCAGCTATCCAAAAGTCTGCCATGACTGACTAACTGATCCAGTTTTCGTTGTTCTGCAGGTGTATTCTGAGGAAGAACAGGCGCTCTACTTGAATTTCCATGAACAAGATCAGAAATATACTGGCGAAGTTGACTGTTTTCAGCCTTGAGCAAGGCCTTATCTTCTCCATCTTTCGTGATTCGTTCTTCAAGATTATTAGTGACGATCTTAAGAAGAGTCACATCTGTCTCTCGAGTGGTCCTGCCAAGATTTGCCTTAGTAAAAGTAAAGTCACCAACTTCGACTTCATCTAGGCTCTTACCCTCTGGAGGAATGGCAACTTCTATATGATCTCTGATTAAGGTCTTTCTCAATATGCACTGTTTCTTGATCTTCTTGTTAGACCTTCTCTGTAAAGGTTCACCGAACTCAGATAAATCAAGGTTATGAAGGTTCTCGCCTCTGTCTCCCCAAAGACCTTTGAGCCAACAAAGACTGAACAATATTTTCAATGAGGAGAGACTCCGATGTATCAACTGTGGTGGTTCAGTTCTCCGATCCTACTTGAATTGGTGTCTCCGGAGATCTATGTCAATAGGTTGCATATGAGCTGAACTAGGAGGTTCAATGTGAGGTTCAGCTTGAATGGTCTCTCTTGGAATCTCAGGAACATTCTCAACTTGCTTCTGCTTCCTCTTACAGTGGCTCTTCCCGTATTTCCTGAGTCTAACCCTTGGGAGTATCACAATAGCCTTGTGGAGGTCTTGTCCTAGAAGTAGAAGGCAACGAAGAGAAAATCCCTGGCTACGCTACAGGAATTGACTTCGCTTCCGTTTACTCTCCAAAACAGCTTGCTAGTCTTGATAACGATCTAGAAACCTCCTCGAATAGAAGTATTCTCCTTAGCATACCAATCTGGTGAGCGAAGTGGCTGCCGAGCAACTTGATCTCTAGCATATGAATTGAGAAGAACTTCTCCATCATCATCTGATAGACCATCAACATCTTCTGATAGGTAATCAGAGGCTGACCGATAGTGTGTCTACAATAGTGACGACGACGAACCTCGAACTCATCTTCACAATTAGCCCAGAAATCTTCAAGTGCTGGCTTATGTGCAATCCCTCGCTCTAACCTGTCTGCATAATGACCGAGAGGATCATAGGAACGCCTCTCAGTATGAGTCTTGAGTTTGAACCTCTCTATCTCGGTTGACATAAGCTTGGCATCTGTTGCCGCATTGCATGTGAAAATTCCCAATGTAAATGGAAAATTAGCCGCAGTCTTATGACGATTGCGAAGAAAGAAATGAACATGTTGCATCTGTCTGAGAAACTCCATGAAGATGATCTTGTCTGAAGGGTACCTCGGTAACATCAGGGGCTCTCCAACATATCCATAAACCCGGATGTATGTGAAAGTAGGGAACTGGATAAACCAATCCGCCCAAGTCTCCATCGCTGATTTTGCCTCGGTAGAAATACGAATGTGCATTTCGTTGTCAAGATCTCTAACTGTCCTCATAGAAAAGTGATCATTCACTGCTCGGAAGTCTTGCTCGGATTGAGAGAACTCCAACTGAGGATAATACTCATGAACACGTTGAACACCGAGAGTGCCATTAGTCTTCAGATACTTGTAGCTGCCTTGGAATGCAACTAAGTAGACCAAGTATGATATCATATGAAACTCATGATACTTGAGAAAATTAGTAATCTGTTGATGTAAGCAATCACTAATCAACATAGCCCAGTCAAAATGCTTTGTGCCATCAAGAATTCTGGTAATAAGGTAAAACATCCATGAGCGGAAAGTGCTAGCATCCTGTTGACCTGTAACTCGATTGAGCAAAGTTATCAAAACAGCAACTTCGTCTTTGAATTCACCACGACCAACCTTTTTAGGCATGTTAGTCTTCTAAACTTTCAGCCACTTCTGAGCCACCTTTCTCTGTGAACGTTGTTGATCACCATCCCATATCTTCTCACAGGCCTCAATAACCACAGTAAAGTTATCTGAACGAGGAGGAATAGCAAAGCATTTCTCTATATCCTTTGGCTTGAGACTGCAAACAACCCTCCCATCCGCTGATCTAATTTGACGTGAAGATGAGTCATAATGCTTGATGCAAGCAAGAACGAACTCGAGATCAAAAGTGGTAACAGGAATAGATGCCGCTGCCAGCAACCCGGAACGCTCAAGATTCCTCAACGAATTGCTGCTAACACCCTCTAGACTGCTCAGATTAACCACTGGATAAACATGATTTAGGTCTGTATCTGAAGTTTTGACAAAATTATGCATAAGAGCCGATTTGGCCTTATAATCAATGAGATTGAACTGCATTTTGAAAATGGCGACTTTTGACTGTAAAGTCGAATGTACTTGAACACTTTCTGGAAAACTGAAAATCTCTGGGCAAGGCTAAAAATAGCCTATGACTAAAGAAATTTTCGAAATTTTTCTGAAATGTGGGTTTTGTGCAGAATCCAATTCTAAGACAACCCAGATAGCTTGATTCTCGAAAAGATGTGTTTTAGACCCACATGCAAAGAAATTCTCGGAAAAAAGCACAGAGCTTCAGAATGAAGACTACAGGGCGATTTTCTCGAAAAAATCTAAGACATGGGTTTTGCTGCAAATACTGAAGTATGCGAACCCAGATGATCAAACTTTGAAAATATGTTGAATTTCTTTGACATGCGAAGAAAGTACCTAAGATGAGAAATAGAAGAAATAAGATAGAAGATAGAAAGTTTTGTTTGTTGTGCTTCTGAAAAATTCGCCAACCTCTTCTTTGGAACTCAATGAAACCTGCATGCAAAATGGAAATAAAGTCTGGAATCTTCTTCCTCTGAACAATCTGAATCCGTAGCTATGAAGAATGCTGATTTCTGACACCTGTAGCACCTTTAGCTTGCTGGTCGCTCAAAAAGAATGAATACTTAAGAGCTCAAGATGAAGAAATAATGGACGCCAATGCTTGATTAAATAGATTTTCATCTATGAAATTCGTACAAAGCACTAAAACCTTGAAAAGTGCGCTTGGCTTGTGATTGGACCTCATCTTAGTTAACTGAAACTCAAATAAGCTAATTAAAGCGCCATGCTTTAGGGTTTTCCCTTTTCAGTCTTTAGTTGACAAAACCATGCGATTTTGACTTTAGTTAACAATCTTTATTGAATGCGCCATTTTCAAAATTCATTGAATTTACAATTAAGAACTAAAGCGTCCCTTTTGAGAACTTCAGTTGACAATTTTGATTGAAATGAGTTCGCCAACTTCATGCTTTAAATCTTAAAAAATTCCAAATATAGTGTCCCTTTCAAGACTTCAGTTGACATTCAAGAAGTGAATGCACCAACTTCACACACATGCTTCAATTCTAAAAATAACGTCCCTTTTGGAACTCCAATTGACAATTCAAGGAAAATGAATTCGCCAACTTCACAAAATTGATGACTCATAACTAAATCAAATATGGCGTCCCTTTTGGAACTTCGGTTGACAAAAGGTGAAGCGCCTACTTCACAAAATCTTCACAACTTCAACTAAATTCGCCATGCATGTGAACTCAAGTTGATTTTCAAATATAAACTTCAGTTAACTCAACATGCAATCAAGTTAACTCGACATGCGAACTGAAAGATCACTCAACATGCCAATATATGAACTGGAGATGACAACCCAGAAAACGTTCAGTCTAACTACAGTCAGAACTCCAGTTAGGGCGCACCAGTCAACTTATTTCGAAAATTCAACTTTGACCTTTTAAGGCGAATTCCAGACTTAGCCAATTTTCATGAAAATTTGGACTTAAACCTCTGCCGGGACCTCTATTCATCCTCTGACACTGGCTGACTGACTCCACCGATTGGCTGGCTGACAGGTGCATCGCAGAGCTGGGCAAAAACTGATCAAAAGATACCTTGAGACTGCAGACCATAAAACTATCATCTGAAAGCTCAAAAACCCAAGCGCCCTTTTCAAAAGCTGCGCTTTTCTTCAGACTTAGTCAAATTTTGACATCTCGATCTCGTTCGAAGGGAAAAACAAAACCTTTATAACTTCTGTTTTACCAATTTTCAGGATTCGATCACAGGTTCACTGCAGAGTTGACCTCATTCTGGACGATAGCTGCAAAGGCATATTTCTCCAGAAAACATCATCTAAGGAGTGAAAATCAAGGGCGCCTTTTTCAAAAGTTGCTCTTTTTCCTCCAGACTTGGCCATTTCTGGAACTGAACAAAATAACACAAAAACTCCAACTGCAAGCTGCTGAGTCATCTTCCGAATCGACGAAGACAGGCAACGGAAAGCTGAACGTAACACGAACAAATTGAACATCTGAGATCATCAGAAAGAAGGCATTAAAAGCTTGAAAAGCTCAGGCGCCTTTCTGAAAAAGTGCTCTTTTGCTTTTTCCTTTGATATTCCGACTAAGATTTGACCCTACGTTTGACCTCAGGTTCAGGCACTTCTGCAACTCAGATTCACCCACTAGCAGATGCGTCGCAAAGCTCGAACAAATATGAGATAAACATCTTGGGTGGCATTTAGCCAAAAACCTCCATTTAGCACCTCAAAAAGATGGGCGCCTTTCTCAAAAGCTGCGCTTTTCTCCAGTGTTAGCTAATTCTCGCTTTCCTCTCGTTTTGCGCTATACCTCCCGTAACTTGCACGAAACAGGTCCGTTTGACAAACCTAATAGCTCGTTGCGAAGCTGATGTGATGCCAGACAAATACCTGCTGGAGGTGACTAACCCTAAAAATAGGATGCGAACTTTTGTTGGCGTTTAAATTAGCACCTCTGAAGTGTTGATTGTAAACGTTCAGCTATAATGTTTTGTAACACTTCTTCATTATTTAAAGAGGAAAAGTCCCTCTCTGCTGAAAGCAATGAAATGCGTAGGAAAATGTTAACTAAAGTTCCTATCTTTTTTATGCTTCAGCGGCAGGACACAAGGGTGCACAAACACAATGCGCCGTAGCTAAGCTTTTCTCTGGTTTCTGCAGATCTCAACTACGACTAACTAGCTTCTATCTATCCAATACCTTCAAGATAAACAGAGCATGAGGGTAAAGGAGCGGGAATGGGTTTGGTTGGATCACCTGAATTCGCCGTCTCCCGAGAATATGACCGAGGCTCTGAACTCTCAGGTACACACCGGGATGAGGTTGGTACAAGCAAACACTCTACACGGTAAACTAGATCTGAGACCTGCCAAGGAGGAGGGACTCCTATCCGAGGTATGGGCTGAGGAAAGAGGTTACTAGAAACAACAAAATCACGATGCCTTGGCCAACGAGCTTGCTAAGGAGGAGGGACTCCTATCCGAAGTATAGCTTGGAAGTCAACACATTAAACAACATCAAACGACAACTGTCAATAACAAATATCCAAGGAGGAGGGACTCCTATCCGAGGAGGGAAATGAGACAACAAGTTATTAGACACAAGACGTAGACATAACTCAAATAAGATGATCAAAACGCAAGCGCCTTCTGATATTCTTCTTCAATGCTTCATCAACGAACTACAAAAGTTGGGAAAGCAAAGGCACTAAATCATGCACAATTACAATCGTCCAACGAACTCTCATCCAAGAGTGAACAAGTATTCGCTTTCAAAGTACATTGTAACAATAGGCAACAATTTTATAGCAAGTAAAAAGTTAAACAAATAATGAGCCCAAGGCTCTCTTATTTATAGAACTCAAAAGTGGAGTAACCCCAATCTCCTTGAGTTAACAATGAAGTTCTTACCAATCCAATTAGCAAGATTTATTCTAAAAATAGCCGATTAAGCGGAAAACTACTTGATTAAGCGAAAGTCAACAAAGTCAGCGGAAACTACCCGATTGGCCCGAAAAGCAAGCTTTAAAAGGTGAACTTAAATGAAAGTATCCCTCCAAAATAGACATCCACATTTAGTGGAAATCTAAGATCCACGAATCATGGAAGCCAATTAGACATCCTTAATCAGTGGGATCTGACAATGCATGATTTAAGGAAAGTGGAGTTAAACTTGGAAAGAAGCATCAAGTTAACTCCAACTACATTTAATAGCATCTTGAGTTGACTTGGAAAGAAGCATCAAGTCAAACTTAAGTCTCATAAATGCCACTTGGAGGGGGTATGGCGTCCTTCTTTGGTGCATTTATAATTCGCCACTAATCAGCAGTGTCTCTATCCATTGATTGACTTCATCAGCTTCTGGGGAATTAATGCTTTGTAGAATGATGACGTGGCGTCGTAGCATGACCTCACCCATTGTGAGCTGATTTCCGAAGTCCATACACTGAGATGCTGCCTCTTCAAACTTGGTTGATAAAGCTGCTACCTTAGCCAGCTTGCAACCATCTGGATCATCAAGAAAGGTACTACGGATGACATCCCTGAACTGGTTCTGTACAGTAACCATCTTGACGTATTCTCCTCCCTCACGCTGATATTCCATGCAAGGGAAAGATATCACCAACATTCTTGCGAAGTTGATAATAGTGGCAACTACCCGTCTGTAATCAATCAACTCTACTGAATGAGCGTCATAGGCTTTCACCTTGTACGCCAATTGTTCCTTCCAAGCAGAAAGATGTTGCTTGTTTTCCTCAGAGTATACTGATTGATATGCCAATTGCAAATCTGCAATTGTGCTTTCGTCTTCAAGCCTCCTTTCTGCAATCCTTTGTTCTGACTGCTGGATCTCTGCACGAAGGCCATGTGCTCTATCCCGTAACTGGTATAGGTTTGCCAGTATACATCTACCTTTGAGAACAAACTCTTCCACTTGATCTCTCAAGTGTTTGCCGAATGTTATCAACTGCCGATGATTTTGTTCGGCGGGGAGGTCTAGTAGTCCTGCTGGTAGGGCTGAGACGTTGGGTGTGCCATGTATCAGGCTGGTTATGTAAGACCTCAGTTTCTGATTTTCAGCCTTTAAGGCTGCCTTTTCTTTACCATCCTTTGCCATCCTTTCTTGTACGCTCACCGAAGCTATTCCAAGAAGGTCTGCCTCCACCTGTCGTGTAGTCTTCCCAAGGTTAAGTTGAGACAAAGTATAGTCTTCAACTTGGACCTCGTGTATGCTTTTCTCTACTGGTGGAGCGGCCGTCTCTATGATGATCTCACACTCTGCATTCCTTTCTATGTGAACTTGTTTCTTTAACTTCTTCGCCGACGTGTCTTGTGGTACGTGGTCGAATTCGGTAAAGTCAAGTTCATATGAGGGTTTTTCCCTCTTTCTTCCTAGGAAGCCTTCAAGCCAAATAGAATCTCGGCGAACTTCGCTAGGAGGGACGTGAGGCCCTTGAATGCTAGAAGTGTGAGACTGTGCTGGAGCAATGTCTCTCGGTGGCGGATCCAAGTCGATGAGGACTTGTGT
>VDFB02025121.1:0-28567 GCA_007258455.2 Sequoia sempervirens
AAAATTTGAGTATATCCTAAAAAACCATCCATGAGAGAAAACATCTCATGCCTTGTCAAATCTACTATGATATCAATTTTTGGTAATGAAAAATCATCTTTCAAATAAGCCTTATTTAGATCTCTAAAATTAGTACAAATAGGGATGCCCCCAATTATTTTTGCAATAAGTACAAGGTTTGAAACCAACTCTAGATAATATACCTGCCTTATGAATCCAACATCTAGGAGTTTTTGTAATTCCACCTTGATTAGTAGTGCAATTTGAGGATGCATCTTGCATAGTTTTTATTTTATCAGTTTAGCCTCTGGGTAGACCGTCAAATGATTGACTACCAAATTTGTTTCAAGACCTAGAATGTCTACATATGACCAATAAAAAAATATTTCATATAGCTCAAGGAATGATGTGAAATCCTTCTTTTCAGGTGTCAATGATACAACAAAGAATGTGATTTTGGGACTATTGGTTGTTCCAACATTTATTTCCTTGTACGCCTCTACTAAAACTGAATATCTCTCTTGATTTTTAGCAATACTTGGGAGGTCAAATTCTTCATCCATAGGTGCCTTATAGGGGTTTCACCATTGGATATGTCCTTTATTTTTGTTCGTTCTTGATCCACAAGTGTCACATTATGGTTTTAATTAGGGGATCATTTTATTATTTTTATGTTTTCTCTTTTATGACTAAAGGATCCAATTTTTCCCCTAAAGTATGCTTGTGCATCAAGGTCTATTCCAAATCTTGCTTTATGATTTCAGAGTGGTATTCTATCTCTAAGTCCCATAAACCCAACAATAGCCTTATTGGTTTAAAATATTTCTAGAACCAATGGTCATTGTTGGTCTCAATCAATAAGCTAGGGATAAATAAGTGGAGGGTCATTAGTTTATGAAGGAGGTGTCAATGATATGGATTTTAGAGTGTTAGTGGATGTGTGGTGTTGTACATGGAAGATTCATTGATGGTATCATTGTTAGAGTTTTCAACTGTGGGAAAAACTTTGACTACCTTACTAAGGATACACTCAATGTTAGAAGTAACAATACTTAATTATCTATACCTAAGCCCTTGATATTTTTGTCTCTTTTCTAGAATTATAGGTTCTATTATTCCTTGTTGATTAATTCCAAGGCCACCTTGACCTATAAATCCCATGTTATTGATAATTTAGAAATTCTTACTATAATGCTTGACTGGTAGGGTTGGTTGTTCTTTCTCTTCCTGGTATAAATATTCTGAGATATATTCTTTTATGACCTATTTGCTTAGCTCTCCCCATTTTGATAATATTGTGGGTTCATACTTGATAATTGAATAGGTCTTGTATATATGTCAAGGTTTACCATATGTCTTAGGAGAAAATGGAATTTTTCCCACATAGAAGGACCCTTTTATACTAGTCTCCATAACCTTTATCACTTATTTGGACCTCAATTTTGGGAAGGGTCTCATGTGTTTTGGATGATGAGGCATATGTGGATGGGTCAATATCAGATTATAATGATAAAGTGATGTTGTTATTAGGTACTTTGTTGATATTTTGGTGTTTTTCACTAAATTTTGGTAATAGTGAAAAGGGCGAGGGTCCCCATAAATGGTTACCTTAGTTATTTTGTAGGGAAACTTTATGTGTTGGTGATAAGTGGATGGGACAACCTACATGGCATGTATCATTGGAAAACCTAGGAGAATATTGTATGGGATATCAAGGTCCTATTTTTACGAGGATTGCACCCTAATTGATGGTAAAACTCAACTATCTTGTAAAATATGGGATCATCTTCAATATATGGGTCACTTATGGTGAAGATGAACCTCTAGAGAGGGCTAGTTCCCTTGATGAACCTCCTAAAAACTATTTCCTTGATCAGGAAAAGGGGTAGAAGAATTGAAACTTAAATATTGTTGATCCTAGGAGGTGATGCACCAAATATCTAAGACTTATACCTACTGGTTCAACTCACAACTTCTCTCAAAAATCAACTTTACCCTATGCACAACTTAGTTTTCACAAGCTTACACAACAATGTTTCATAAAAGGGTTATGTTTCAAGTTCTTGAAGGAAAAATGAAAGTCTTCACAACTAAAACTACTGAAAGTGTTGAACAGCTAAAATACTGAGGGGGGTGAATCAGTATTCCATAAAACCATAATAAAACCCATCTAATCATTATCACAATTTTGACTGAGTCAGCAAGAAGGGACATAAAAACAAATCAATGCAGCCATACACATGAACACCAATATTTTTACATGGAAAACCCAAAAAGGGAAAAACCACAATGAGGGTTAACTCACAATATATTATATTCAAATACAAAATATTATAAGGCTCACATCCGGGACTCACTTTCCTTGAAAAGGCTCACTACCTGAGTACAACAGATGGCTAGCTACCAAGATACAAAGATAGTGGCTCATTTCCAAAAGATTGAACTAATAGAATACACCTTCAATGTGTAAGGTTCAGTTCCAATGAAGCTCAAAATATAAAGTATTGCCTCACACAGTAGTCGCTCAACAAATCTACACTGATCCACAATTGATAAAACATTTAGGCTCATACCTTTCTTCCACACACACATTTACTCACTTCACCATTTCACCCCTTCACCTCTTCACCACTTCACCTCTTATACTCTCTCACAAATCATCTTATATATATACAAGTATCTCTTATTCATCAATTAGTTCATCCTAATTAGATGAAAAAAAAAATCAAAACTCTCTTTGTCAACACCATATTAAACATTTTATCCATGTAGTGCATTGTACCAAGTCGGCTAACATCCATAAAACATAACTAGTCTCCATAATGTATTGCATACATTAAGTCGGCTAAGACTACAACACAATTCTCCAAACCAAAAAATAATCCTCAAAGAAAAAACCTTTTGGATCTGAGAACACATTAATTTCCCATCATACCACCAATATAGAGACTACCAAAAAACCCGCAGCATAAGAATGTTCACCTTAATAAAATGCAAAGTCTCCCACATAGTATGCCAAGTAAGGAACAACAGTAGATTACAGAGTTAAACTCTATCAGAGATAACTTTTTGTTCACAACCAAAAACATCTCAAGATCTAGTATATAGTTTTCTAAATGAGTCATGATAACATGGTTAAGAGATTAGAGTCATATCAGATATTGCGGTGAATTCTGAACTCAAATACCAACACACTGATCCATCACAAAAGAGTATTATCGACAAAGAACAACTTTTGGTAAACCAAGTGGACTTCTCATATAGTTATTACCATGTTGGCATAAATGACAACATAGGAACAACCAACACAAACCATCCATACTTCATGCTCGTGTTGCAAGGCTTAGATAATCCCAACAATCTCCCCCTTTGGCATTGATGGCAACATGCATGACAAAAAAAAATTCCAATATATT
This sequence comes from Sequoia sempervirens, assembly GCA_007258455.2. Classification (NCBI taxonomy): domain Eukaryota; kingdom Viridiplantae; phylum Streptophyta; class Pinopsida; order Cupressales; family Cupressaceae; genus Sequoia; species Sequoia sempervirens. The sequence continues at coordinate 3,417 of VDFB02025121.1, forward strand.
GGAACTGAATACTTTGAATACTCCCCCTATCAAAAATTTTCTTCACAAAAAAAAAATCCTTTGTTAACCTCTATCTCTCTATTTCTCCATCTCTCTATCTCTCCATTTCTCTATCTCTCCATCTCTCTATCTCTCCCTCTCTCTACTCTCCCCCTTTGACATCAATGACAAACGATGGGATCCAGTATATATGTATATATGCATAAAAGTGTAACCAAAAAGATATGATAACAAAATTGAATTAACCTAAAGAAGAACCTCTAAGACTCTACAGGATGACCTTCCATGATGCTTTTCCTTCTTCCCATGAACCTTTTTCACTTATAAGAGTCTTGTGTAATAGTTCAAGCTTAGTTAAGGACTCTATACTATCTGCTAGAGTATTGGGACTAAGATTAATCTCTGATAATTCACCAATACAACCAATAGCACTAGAAACAAAAGTGTTCCTAAGTTTAATCATGTCTCTAATTGCCACAAACTTCTTGATGACTTATAACCTTTGATCCTATAGAGAAAATAATTCATCCTAAAGTTACACAATGTAGGACCACCTCTGATTATCTCTATCTTCTGCTACCTGTATGTATCTACCTAAGTGCTCATCTGGGACACACTCATCCTTATCTCATTTCTTATGTCCAGTGTACTGCCAGACCAATCTAGGAAAAAAGAAAGCAGTCCATGTGCCTCTTCTTCACAAACTTGTATACTCCCCAATTCTTTCATCACTCGGTTGTGTGCATTTGCACATTTTTCCTTGATATCTTCCAAATTTCCTTTATCAAACCTGATTCCAGTAGGCACTTCAAGTCCAAAGATATACACCTTCAAAGAATCAATCATTCCTCTGAGATTCTCCATGAAAATTAATTCTTTCGGAGTACCTTTCAACAACACTTACTGGAATCCTAAACCTTCTACTCATCCTCATCTGAAAATTTCCAAAGAATGCAGAAAGGGAAGTCTCTTGTGCATCCAAGCTACCAAAATTTATCATGAAGTTCCTAATTTGATGGGTAATAGGCTTTTTATTTGACCATTCTATTCTTCCTATTACCAGTAATTCTCTCAAAAAGTAAAAGAGCAGACAAACAACAAGATTCCCATATCGGAATGTATTCTTCTTACTCTTCTTGATTTCCTTTAAATTCTTCAAAATATGTATACGAAGTAATTCACACAAGTCATAATCCATACCTCTTTTAACCATATCAACAACAGTATGTACAATAATAGTAGAAATTGTGAGGTCATTGCTAGGGATACAAACTTTGTGACCGATGACCATAGTAGCATACCTTATTACTAGATCAACAATTGATCTCAAATCAATCTCTTTCCCTTGAAGATTCACACCAATAACCTCAATTATCTCTTGCTCATCCATAGCCTTCTGATTGGGAACTGGTCTAGAGGAACACAAACCAATTACAACTCTAATAGCCTCTCTGGTAATCAAATGTGCCTCATCAATCTGCAAAGATTCATCATGAATTCTACTTAAAACTATTCAAATATACTTCTTCTCAAATTCAAACAAGGGGACTTTCCTCCAAACATCCAACTTTTTCTCAACTAACACTCTATAGGCATCATGGATCTCTTCCAATTCACTTTCCCATAACATGCTCAACTGAAATGATGACATTTCTTCTATCTTAATGTAAACAAATGCATAGATATCTTCTGTAGGAAACACTCTTAGAGGGATGCAAGAGAATGCACCAACAGACTCTTCAAACTAACTTGCATTTTATCTATGCTATTCACAACCTTTAAATTATCCATAGCAATAAAAATGAAAGATTGTGCAAATAGGAATACCTCTATAAATGCCAACAAGAAATGTATAGATATCCTGATTTCGGAGCTCACTTTGAATCTACTTGATCTCTTCTTCAAACCCTAAAACTTTATATCCAATCTTCTTACACTTAAGACATTTTTCGGAGAATGATAAAGAATAATTCATTTTACATTTGCAGTCCTTTTCCTTATGACCAAATTTCTTGCAGGAATAACAAACACCATTGAAAGATAAATACCTTTTAGCATCATGTCGTTTGACAGGAGTTCTTCCATAATTGTTTCTTATATCCTTGATTTTTCCATCTTTGCACCAAGTCTTCTTACCAGTGGATTACTTTGCTTTATATCTTTGACCTTCCTCAAACCCTAAACCACTCTTATCCATTGCCAATCTCTGAGAGGTAATCAATTCATCAAGAATTGTTGAGCTTATCTTAAATTTTTCTTCAAAACTTCTTTCCTTTTCCAGATCATGTCTTAAGATTTCTTCTTCTTCCTCAAGCTTTATGCATTCATCCATCTTCCTTTGAATTTCAATTTCCTAACATTATTTAGTTCTTTTCTTCTCATCCAATTGTTGCAGTAGGCTGGAGATAATTTCATTTGCTTTAACCAATAGATCACATGCTTCAACACTTTTACTTTGCAGCTTTTCAATATAATCATTCGCTTTCATCAACTTGTCCTTCAGATCTTCCATTTCTTCTAAATATCTAGCAAAGACCACTTCCAGAGGAAAAAAAAATTATACTCAAATTTCGAGACCTTCCTCAAGTTGTTAGGCTTCTTCTGAGGAACCAAGCTCTGATACTAATTGTTGAACATTCAGAAAAATGAGAGGGGGCATGAATTAGTATTCCATAAAACCATAGTAAAATCCATCTAATCATTATCACAATTTTGAATGAATCAACAAGAAGGAACATAAAAACAAATCAATGCAACCATACACAAGGACACCATGATTTTTACATGGAGAACCCAAAAAGGGTAAAACCATGGTGAGGGTTAACTCATAATATACTATATCTGGATACAAAATATTATAGGACTCATTGTTAGGACTCACTTTCCTTGAAAAGACTCACTTCTTGAGCACAAAAGATGGCTAACCGCCAAGATACAAAGATAGTGGCTCATTGCCAAAAGATTGAACTGATAGAATACACCTTCAATGTGCAGGGTTCAGTTCTAATGAATCTCAGAATATAAATTATTGCCGAGCACATGGAAGTCACTCAACAAATCTACACTAATCTACAACCGATAAAGCATTTAGGCTTGGACCTTTCTTCCACACACACTTTTACTCACTTCACCACTTCACCTCTTATACTCTCTCACAAAGCATCTTATATATATATACAAGTATATCTTATTCATCAATTAGGTCGGCCTAATTAGATGAAAAAAAATTAATCAAAACTCTCTTTTTCAACACCATATTAAACATTTTATCCATGTAGTGCATTGTACCAAGTCGGTTAACATCCATAAAACATAACTAGTCTCCATAATGTATTGCATACACTAAGTCGGCTAAGACTAGAACACAGTTCTCCAAACCAACAAATAATCCTCAAAGCAAAAACCTTTCAGATTTGAGAACACATTAATTTCCCATCATACCACCAACATAGAGACTACCAAAAAAACCACAACATAAGAATGTTCACCTTAATAAAATGAGGAGTCTCCCACACAGTATGCCAAGAAAGGAACAACAGTAGAATAAGAGTTGAACTCTGTCAAAAATAACTTTATGCTCACAACCAAAAAAGTCTCAAGATCCAGGATATAGCTATCTGAATGAGTCATGATAACATGGTTAAGAGATTAGAGTCATATCAGATCTTGCAATGAATTTTAGACTCAAATACCAACACACTGATGCATCACAAAAGAGTATTATCGACAGAGAACAACTTTTGATAAACCAAGTAGACTTCTCATATAGTTATTACCATGTTGACATCAATGACAACATAGGAACAACCAACACAAACCATCCATACTTCATGCTCATTTTGCAAGGATTTCATTATCCCAACAGAAAGGAATAACGCAATCCATAACCTACATAAGTTTTACTTATTTTAGTATAGAATACTCTGGAATGAGACATAATTTAAGGATTTTACATTCATAATCACAAAAAATTAGATCAAATCATATACAAAATTACTCAACAAAAAATTCAGAGAAGGAAAACATGTGTATTTTTATTGAAAAATAGGAATTTTGCTAATACAAATCTAAAAATATTGCTACTCTATAATCTCAAAATGGGTTACAATCCTTCTCTTTTGCATAAGGTAGAAAGATGAATGAAAATAACTACTCTAAGAGATTTGAATGCTTTGTCTTATAGAAGACCTTAGATAACTGAAGTTGAACCTCATGGAATACATTGAGCTTGCATGAATGTGGAACTAGATGTGAATTGGAAGCATAATCATGCAAACTTTGGTGAAGAAAAGTTAACTTGAACTACTGAACTCTTTGACTTTTTCATGTACCTTGAAAATCCACCTCCAACTGAACTTGACTAATCTCTAAATTTGCATGATGTTGATGGAAAAGTTGAGTTTAAACACTTTGCATGAGGTCTTCAACTTGTTGGGCGTACAAGGAAAAAAAAACCTTTTTTTAGGACCTCGAATTGCCCCAAAATACATGATTTTTGTTTCAAACTCCTCATAACTTTTTTTATAACCATATGGCCTTCTAAAATAGGCCTAAATTGACTAAAAGTGCTTAAAATTTTAGCATGAAGACCACTTAACTCCCCTCAACTTGAGAAAACTCATGCATGATGATGTGTCATTTGGAGTTGTTTGCAGATAAGTAGGTCTTCTTGATGATGGTTTCATGGCTATCATCCATATGACTATCACTGATTGCTTCAAAATAGAATTTTAACATATCCTTATTGTCAATTCAGTGACCTATTATTACAAAGGACTATTATGATGTTGCCTTGACTACCACCTATAAGTGTATGTGGTTAAGATGTAATTTATGGACTGTCCCTTTGATGTCTACTAGTCCATTGAATGTCATTTAGTGCCTTCATCCATTGTCACTACCTTTTCATATAGCTGCTCTATCTTTATCTCAAACCCTATTAGGATTGATATGTTCATGTGAATTGCCATTAGTCAATGTTGTGATGTGATCGTTTGATAGTTATTGTCTAATCATTTTCAATTATAAATCATTTCTCTTCTCTTCTTGTAGTGACTATTGACTTGACCTATCTTTGATCAAGCAAGGTGCTTTATATCTATATGCATTATTTCAATGCATCCAGGATACTAGAACCAATTTTAGTTTCAGGATCCCTATACAAAGCTTCAACCAAGGTAAGTATTATATGTTTTGGTAGTTGTTTAATATAGGTTCGATCCCTTTGTCATGTTAACTCTTTATAATTCTTACAAATATGCCACTATCACTCCTTTAGGATTCACATGAATATATTCACTATCCTAAGTCTTTTACTACCATCTCATGCTTAGAAGTGAACAGTCGCCTCTAGCTCAAATATTTTGCATATAGAACCTACAACTCAATAATTTTTACCATATCTTATATGGATGCAATTTCCACTTGATTGTTAGATTCTTTAACATGGCATGCTAATGTGTTCAACATCCTTATATATTCACCTTTATAAAATGCAAGAGATTTTCATTTACCCATTGTGAACTTCATTTCTAGACCATTTACTTCTTATTCAAGCAATTATTTGAGCTCTTTGATCCTAGCTATCAGACTCACTAATGACTTTGATTTTTTTTTATGGTGAACAATGACTATATTAGTATTATTTCTTTGAAACTACCTTTGCTTGTCATCAAATTCCTACACATTGCACTTGACAAACTCTGCCCTCATATGCCTTTGTTTTCCTTTGCTTGGGCTGTTATTTTATGGTCTGAAATTTTTTAAAGACTATCCTCATATCACTACGTCTTGTTTTGTGACTAACTTTAAAAGGCATGACTGTCATGTTGTTGGATCTGTACACTTTTCCAACTACCCTTAACCATAACCTTTTTAAGAGAAAAAAATTTCTTTTGAATGTTTGACTTCCCTCAATTATCTATGAACTACTTTGTCTATTGTCCTTTGGAATGATGCATGGTCTAGAGAGGAACATAGGACTACATCTTATTGCTATCATTTTCCTTCAATCTGCTTGAAAAGATAAGGCACCTTGGCATCTTATCTTTTTATTGTGACTACCTTCTTAGTGTCATTGCATAGGATTTTCGTCTTGCAATCATGGGTTGCGACTTTTTGATAGTGTTTGTCTTTTCATGATTTCTCCTTCTACATCTTCTCATGGCACCTTATGACTATTCTTTTATCTTCTCATGGCATGTGGAATGTCATAGATTTTTAAAGGTTTCCCTATAACTGTTAAAGGACTATCATTTCATGTTGAAACCTTAATTACCTGATTTTCCTTGGGTACACTTTATTTCTTATTGACCTTGCACCTTAATGATGGGAAGTGACATTCATTACTATCATGATGAGAGTTTTGTTCATTATTCTTAGCTCATGAAAACCAATCATGCAATTTTCTCCTATTCTAAAAAGGTCTTTGTGTGATTAGTGGTTGTCACCTTTTGAACTTTGTCTTTTGTTGACTATTAGTGATGAATGGTGCATTGGTTGGTTTATAATAGTACCCCTTGTGTCTAATGAATGTCCTTAAGATCTACAAATTATCTTAGGATGTCAAGAACTTGTGCATAAAACCTTAACTTGGTACTATGTTGACCCACTATCCCTAATTTCTTAGATGACTATTCTTACATGGATTGTCCCTCATCATATTTATAACTATCCTTTTGTTGCAGCTATGAGCGTATTTGTAATCAAAAGAGTTGTCATCAAATCCTTTGTCTTTTTCATATTTCATTATTGTAAGAACTCAATTTGAAGGAAATACTACCTCATAACATGATCTCTTCCCTTTTCATGTAATGAGAAAGCTTATATGTACCCATGCAATTAAAGGAAAATTCCAGAGCATGGTAACAAATAGTTTTTTGAATGTGATCATGTCCTAAAAGGCACTCATTCTTTTTCAAGGCCCTTTCCTTATTCATCTCCATGGGCCTTGTTTTGGAGAATTTTTCTTATGGTTGATTGCCATAGATTGTGAAAAACTCTGCTCATCATCAGCAAATTGTCCTTATGTCTCATCTTCTATAGGAATTACCTATTCTCATTGTGATTTAAACCTTTTGTGACTATATTTTATCTCTTGAAAACCCTACAATCATTATGTCCTTGAATTACTCTTATCAATTAACATATGAAATTTCATAAATAGCTTATACTTGATCATCATAACAATGTTTGTATCAAGCTTCATTTACTCTCATTGCCCTTGACAGTCAAACACTATCCTTTTCAAGGTACGACTGCCCCTTGGTAAAGCTTCATGGTCTTCCCTTTGAATGTTCATGTTCATCATGCATTGGTGAGTATTGTCCCCTTTTTATAATGATTATCCCTATGAAGTATGACTATCTTCCATTAATTGATCTTTCAAGATTTCAAACCATCTCATACTCTTATGCCTTATTCATATGGTGACTTTTCTTTCATCTTATGGAGAAGGTTATCCTCTATACTATGTTTGCAAGGTGATTACAGTTTAGGGTCTTCCTTCATCCTTTTGCATGGTATTCATTATGTATTTGGCTTTTCTTTACAAAACATATTCAAACTATAACACTACCCTTTTGGCACATGGTTGTGCCTTTTGCATAGTGATTGTCCATGAAATAAAAGGTGATTATCCTTTAATCAAATATTATGCATTTTACAATCCATGAAGAACACAGTCTCTTAAATAATGAATGTCTTAACCCTTCACTGCTATACATGCATTTATGACTAGTACTTTGATTGCACAATCCCTTGTTCTTGTTTCCATAATGACTGCCAAAGAGGTCACATAGTCATAACTAATTATCAACAAGGTTTCACTATCCTTCTCACCCTTTACTATCACCCTTGTCTTTCTTTATAACTATCCATGAAGTTGACTTGATGATCTCTTGATTCATGATTTCCTCCATGTATTGACCTACAATATTTGCATGACAGTGACCCTTTGTATGGACTATCTTTTAAGGTTCTTCATGATTGTCCTCTTTATGCAATATTCTTGGTTTGGTGGCAACCATATGAAAATTGTGACTGCCTCATTCTTGAAATGGATGCCTTCTTTAAATTGTCCCTTTCCAATCTTAAAGGACTACCCCTATAATCACCACTCACTTACAACTTGCTACATTCAATTATTTTTAAATTCAATCCTCTCACTATCCCAAGGGCTATCATGCATTAATATGGCATGTCATTATTACATTTACTACTACCTTTTTATATTAGGTTGTTGTCCTTTCCTTGAACTCTACCCTGTTATGATGGAAACCCTTCTTGGTTCATGACTATCCTCACTATTCTACAACTAATTGATCTATTGTCCTTACATCAAAACTTATAGGTCTTGGACTACCTTCTTTTCCTTTGAAAGATTATCATTTATACCACTATCCATCCATGGTGTTTTGACCTATAGGTTGTCTTTATCTACCTTATATGAGCTACAAGGAAGTATAGTTGTATGTTGGGCTCAACCCTTGAGGGAGCCACATTTTTCTCCACACACAACAAAATTTGAGCAAAGTTTTTGATATCCTTATGATTTGTAAATAGTTAAGGGCATAGGCTATGGTTTTGATACATTTGTTTGACTTCCCTATGTGTATTCTCTCTTGTTTCTAATCTTTTTTGTAATTTTCCATTAAAACTAAATAAAGATAACTATAAACCCTATTGTTTGTGCATTAAAGAGTGTTGAATAGAGTTAAAATGCAAGAAACAAAGGATTTATTGAGTGCACTTATCAATATGAGCCCCAAATCTTTATGTTTGCATGGTTGGGCATGATTGAAGAGCTTATAATCAGTAGCAACCTCTTGTATTTTTCTCTTCATGGTGAGATATGACTACAAAACCCTCTTGATCTCCATGCAAGCCTCTTGAAACTCAACTTCTAGCAGCAAAGAATCCCTAAACCTCTCCTCCACGTGAAGTTTATTGCATATTTCTCCTTTTCTCTATTATTGGTGCCCAAAACAAAGAGTCTTATTCTTTTATTTTTTATGCAAATTCAACTCTTCTCCAAATTTGTCATGAAAAAACCATATTTTGCTCTTTTGGTATGAATTATTTGATTTTATTTGCTTTTGGTGTGGGAACTTATAAAACTTTGAGAAATAAAGTTAATTCTTTTAATAAAGGATCAACGTCTCCTTTTTATTAAAAAACTTTAAAATTAAAAGATGATTTAAATGTAAACATTTAAATAATGCCAAGTCTATCAAAAAAATGGACTATAGGTCCAATACCTAACATGTAGTTTCTACAATTGTAGGACAAAATTGAATATTTAATTTGATTATTCCTTCTAGCTTGCATTCTACATCATCATATGTTTTGATAGTAATGGTCTTTTGTTTTTTTATGACCCCATTGGATTATCCCAATTGTTTTACCAATTTTAGAGTATAATTTTTTAGGCTTTCTCTACCATTTAGCAAGACTCTTTTTATTTCGTACTTATGGATGAAGATTTTGAGGTATAATGCTTGGTTATGATATAAGGCATTAGGAAGGTATTTTTTTGTGAATACGAGGTGGTGGATGGATGCAATATGTCCTACCATGGTCTGGAATTGTTTGGTATCTATGTTGGTTGGTATGGATGATGCTAAAAGTGCTTTGTCAAAAACCTCTTTATATTTGGGAGATATGTAGAGGATTTCTAATATGGAGATTTGGGCTAGTGTTTTCTTCAAATGGTCTATAAGGTTGTATTTAGATGGTAACAAATTATTCATGGATTTTCTTTGGAGTGGGGCTCCTTCAAGGGTGAATTTTCCACATTGTGTAGTAACTATGCATTCAAGATTCTTACTTGTGATGGTGATAACAATAATATGGTTATTGGATTCTTCAACATGTCCTACTATGAATTCATATAAATGGTTGACTTTATTATAACCCTTTCCTTTACCAGGGTCATTATTCTTACTATGATTAGGGATTAGATCCTTGTAGATACCAAGGTCATTCTTGGTATAATTTCTAGGAAATTGTTCAATATTTACATCCCCTTGATTAATAAGATCTTAGATGATGTTTTTAAATTTCATGCAATTAGGTGTCTTGTGGCCTTTTATTCTATGGTACTCATAGTATTTGTTGTCATTCTACCATAATGGTTTGAATTGTGGTTCATCTTACTATCTTAGCTCTAGAAGCTTAATGATATTTTTTTGGATCAGTTTCTTCAATATAGTTTCAATTAGCCCCTAGGGGAGAATATTTTCATCTAGTATTGTTGTTTTGTCTTGGTTCTCCTTTTAGAATATTCACATTTTGGTTGTTTTGTTGTGCGTTAGGTGTTGGTTGTATATTTTTTCATAAATTTAGTGTGTCTAGTACACTGTCATTAGTAGTGTTCTTACTATTGGCCCATAGGTGAGGTTTTTCATTAGAGTGTGACACACGGTCTTTAATTTATTTATAGATTTCCACAAGTCCTTTCATGATGAGAGTTTTTGCAATTATGATTCTTTTCTCTATAATCTCATCAAATGTGTTAACACATTGTACTTGTAGGTGGAAACCCATTTATTGATTGAGACTGTGAACAAAAATGGTCATGAGTTGTTTTTTATGGTATAAGACATGGGAATTTACCAGCCATGTTTCTCCATTGTTGTAGGAATGAAGAAAATGATTCTCCATTTATTTTTTGGGTGTTGCATGTTGTAAATTAGAGAACCATTCTATTGCTTGTCCTCCTAAACTTTAGGGAAAGATTCACATCAAATATGTGTCATTATAAATGACCTTTAGGCATGCTATATATAATTCTCATTTATTCTCTCATGAATTACCTCTTCCCTTGTACTTGTCAAACTTTGACATTTCAAAGTTGTAGGGAAAGGGAACCATAGGTATTGTTTGATCAAATGGATAAGGACATATATCTTCAAGAGTGTAACTTTTCTTTGTATGTCCTAATTGTAAGCCAATTATCTTTTGATGCAATATTTGTATTTGTGATGCCAAGTCATTTTTTGTGTCAATTGGTGCTTGATTAGAGGGAATGTATGTTTGGTGCTATGGAATGGAGGAGGAATCCAATGAAGGATTTTGATTTTGTGGGATGTTTTATTGTTGTGGGATGTTGTATGAATTGAATGAGGAATTTTAATTTTGTCGAATATTTTGTTATTGTGGTATATTGTATGAATTGAATGAGGGATTTTGGTTTTGTGGAACATTTTGTTGTTGTGGGATATTGTATGAACTAAATGATGGATTTTTCTTTTGTGGAATAGTTTATTGTTATGGTATGTTGTATGAGTAGTTATGGGTTTGAGGTATATGTGTATTTGTGGGGATGGTGATTAGAATAGATTGAGATTGAAATTGTGATGAGTTTGAAATGTTTCTATTTGTAGGTATGTTAGATGTGAAATATTGTGAATGATTTGGGATGTTTGAATTCTTAGGTATGTTAGATGTGGGAGAGTGATTTAGAATTTTGAATGAAGAAATTTGTGAATGACTCAAAATAGAAGATTGGTAGGAATAAGTGTGGTTGTATGTGTTCATGGTTATATTTGATGTTTGTGAAGTGTATGGAATATTTGTAGGAACATGAGATGTGATAGTTTATAAATAAAATGGGTTATTTGTATGGTTTGATATGATGGGTTGTGAAGTAAAGGGAATATTGGTACATGAGGCATCAGATGAATAAACCTAGATCTTTAGATAGATGCGGTCAAAGTGGACCAGATCTGAAAGGAGCCTGACAGGAGTGGATCAACACATTGTTTGTAGAAAACAGTACGAACCATGTCACAAGCATGGTACAAGGCTGATCGACATATCTAAGTACGGAAGTTTGAGGCAACATGTCGATGGATCAATCCATGATTATGCTTCAACAGATACGTGATGACATGATACTGTAAGGGCCTGTTTACCCATGCGACCTGCAAGTTTCAACCTGAAATATTTTAACACTCTTTATGTGAGTGCAAGAATATTTATAAATTCATCAGACTCATGTGTGATGTCTTCTATGAGAATCCATGGGGGTAGAGGTCATGGTGTTTTATACTTATTAGGGTATAATATATAAGAAGGAATTCCAAATCCAGGTTGTGTACCACCCATGGTTGTGGTAATGTTTGACTCACTTTGATTGGACTCCATGAGTTTCCTATATTGAGACCTTGTTAAAAGCATACAAATTTGAAGACTTTATGAGATAGGGATGTAATATGGAATTTAGGAGATATGATATTAATGTTGTTGTTTTTAATGGGATCTACTAAAGATACGTTTGTAGATTTAGACAAAAGGATATAATGATTTTGGATCATTATTTTTGGTATTTTTGGACTGATGTGAGATAAAACCTCATTAAGTCAAAGTAAATCTAGATCTTCATTTGATGATAGGTGCTAAGATTTGGATATTTTTTAATTGTACTAGACTAATGAGTCCAAACAAAAGGGATGATAATAAGTTTACTAACTTAGAAGAAGCCAAGACTCCTAAGAGAATTTTCCCACAAATGATTGATGCTTATAGAAACCTAAATTTGACTAACATATTTCTTCTAAAACATCATTTTTCATCATTAGGTATCATCAATATGCCTTTTGTATTTAATTAAATAAATTTCATTATTTAATTAAATTAACACTATTTCCCCTTTGTCCTAGATAATTATTATTTTTTAATTATTTAATTATTTAAAATTTGAATTCTCCCTCCATTTCTACTTTAATTAAATTGTTTAATTAATTCATTATATTACCATTTTTATTCTATGTTAATTACATATTTTTTATTATTTAATTAATTTACTAAGTATTCCTCTTTTCTAGATTAATTAAATAATTCATTATTATTTAACTAATTCATTTTCCATTTTCCATTTCTCCAATTAAATAGTTATTTTTACTTATTTAATTTATCTAATTATTCTTTTCTAAAAAAAATCAAATTATTTATTTTATTTATTTCCCCTTTGCACATAAGTTAATAATTTATTTAATTAATTATTTATTAAGTGTGCATGCATCTTCTACCTCACCAGTTGACTCAAACTCAATTTTATTCCACTCCTCAATCAAATCAATCTTCTATCCAATTTATCATGTTTGACTCACAGTCACTTCCACTTCTTTGATCAATCAATTCACTTCACTACCTCTTACACTCAGTTCATTCAAATCATGCAACCAGTTAACTATCCAATCAATTCCTCTCATGGATTCTCATCCATTGATCTACTCAATCTCTCATCAGATCTCATTACATAATCTATAAAATCCACCATTCAATCCATTATCTTTATCTCTCACTCATTGCTAGAAGCATATACATATATCATTCCAGAGTATTGTGTGAACTATAAAATTTGGGAGATACCAAAATTACACCTTCTCTCCAAGGTGAAACATAGGAGAATAATAGAGCTAAGCTAAGATTGTTGTGTAAGGTTTTGTATATGTAGGCTTTGCTATTATATTGTTATGCAACTTTCTTAATGCCTTATTGATGTGATTTTAGGAATTAGTTTGTAATTTGCTTTCATTTATTATTTTTAATTCACTTTCATTGTTCATTATTGAGGTCATACATTCTAGCACACCCAGTGGGACCCATGTCCCTATTTCTAATGCCCAATTGAGTCTTTTTTTGTAATATTTCCAAGTTGTAGGTTATACTAATGTAGTCTATACTATAATGATGCTTCTACTATTATTTTGATGTATTTGATGTGTAAATCAATGCTTCTAATAGTACGATGACATCTTTGAAACCCACAATGATTCTTTTGTGACTTAATCGACGTATTTGATTTCTCTATTTGTAGGTTCTAGAATTATAATGATGCATATGATTGTACAATAATGCATTTAATATTAAAGTGATGCATTTGGTGTACTATAATGCATTTTCCAATTACAATGATTCATTTGAGGTAAAGTGATGCATCTGTAGGTGAAGTGACACCATTGATTTTCATAGTGATGCAATTTTTTTTTATAGTGACACATTTGATTTTGCTTATTGAATTTTGTTTTTTACTCTAACATTTGCTTGATTTTAGAACTAATACATCTATGGAGTTATGGCTTTTGTTGGCAGAAGACAAAAAAACCTAGAAACTACTCACATATCTAGTGCATGATCTTATTTTTAAAATAAATCACACTTTAATTTATTAAGGTAAAAGAAATATTTGTTGTGTCTGGTGGAGTCTTGGTATGCATGCTCTCCCCTCGTGCCTAGTGTGAACTTGGGGATCATAAATACCTTTGAATCCACATATTTTTTCTCTTACCCAAGGAAGTGATGTTTGTTGGCAAAACAAGGATAGACAATTGAGAAGGGGGGTGAATCAGTTGTCACAAATTATTTAAACTTTTCAAACTTAACTTAATCTCAAATATGATGCATGAACAATGAACCATAAACAATCAACACATCAGAAACACAGAAAACACCAAGATTTTCATGTGGAAACCTTGTTAGTGGAAAAACCATGGTGGATGTTAGTCCACAATATTATACCTTGTTAAAAGTATAAAGAAGAATAATGTGAATGCACATGCATTTAGGCACACTTCCTAGAGCTCACTGCTCAAATACAAGAGGGCTCACTACCCAAGGAAGGCACACTATCTTATAGAAATTTGGATTAGATCCATAGGGTATGAACTGATAAAATAGCTTCTACAAAATCCTGATTACAGTTTCAGTTAAGTATAGAAACACTCCTTAACACTTTGCTCAAACTTCTTCACACTCTGTTTTGCAATTGAATGATTAGATCACTATTTTCACACTTTCACTTTCTCTAGCACTTCTTCACACCACACACATGTATAACTCTTGTGCACAAACATCTCCGCTTCTATATACTGTAACATGGATTTGGCATCGGGCCACCGCCGCCAAAATATGTTCACATATTAATGTCGGCCCAAATTTTACAAATAAATTTTCAATGTGAATCAAACATCGCCGGGCTAATATTATGCTGTGCCCAAAGTTCATCCTTGAGCATGCTAAATATTCAAATTTTAAATTCCAAGGATCCACAACATATCCAACCACCATGTCGGCCAAGAACATGAAAACCCAAACACACATGAGGAAAATATTTGACCACGAGCACACCGATCAATGCGAACATGCAAAAAAGATAGAGAATGCTCTAGAAGCATCCTCAAGCAACAAGAACCAATAGAGAAACATCTGCAAAAACTAAAATTACTAGAATCACATAAACCTCACTCAGGAATACTAACTGAAACCACAAAAAACTATCAAAACACAACTGCTCATAACACAATCAAAACTTCACGCGAACCTCTGAAACTTCTGGTGGATAAACTACATACTTTCAGTAATAAACCCTTTAGTCCACAATGTGATTTATCATCAATGTACCTTGAAAGCAAGACACCTTTCATGACCTTTCACTGCTCCATTGGCAACCCTAACTCTTTTTAACAATTTTCAATATCCTTGACATATACTTCAATACACATCAACGCTAATAGTGCTGACATCAAATACAACCACATATCAGCAACACAACCACATAATCCAACAATATCCCCCTTTGGCATTGATGGAAACACATGATGTGAAAAACACCATCAACGCAACTCTCAATGAGCACTTACTCCCCCTTAGATTTTGACTCTTCTCCTCAACTTCTTCTACATGATCATCACCCCGCCAAGGCCTTTCTCCCTAGATAATTCATGCTTTTCACATGACTCTCCCCTTTGACATTACTAGCAAAGATAAAACATTATCTTCCCACATACAAGCTTTTGAACCATTATATTTACACATCCGACCACCCCCTAAGTAGCAACCACGTAAACATTAATCCGCATTAGAATAAGCGAAGCATATGAATTTGCATGCGCAACACCCCAACTACAACGGGCGGTAAACAAATTTAGCATCCTTGAGATACCTCGTGCATCCTTTGGCAACGGCTTGCGAAAAATGTTCCGAATCTATTCTTAGTAGCACACTAACTGACTTTTTCACTTACTTTCTCCTCAAAAAAGTGAAACCGATTGATAGATGCTTGGTCTTAGAGTGTAGCATTGGATTCTTTGATATGTTTATTGCACTTGAGTTGTCACAGTATATGACAATAGGCTCATCATATACTACTTTGATATCTTTCAGCATCTATTTCATCCACAACACTTGAGTATAATTATTTGCAATAGCAATATACCAAATAAATGTGATACGGGAAATTGAATGCTTTTTGCTCAACCAAGATACCAACTTCTTCCATAGGAAGAAGGCACCACCACTAGTACTTTTCCTGTCATTTACATCTCTTGCCCAATCCACACTAGTATATGCACTCAAGGTAAGATCATCTTGTATTACCAGTTCGTAATCAATTGTTCCGCTTTAGATATCGCACTTTAAAGTAGTCACATGAGATTCTTTGATCAACAAATTCAGTAAACCATACATGCCGGCTCCTGCCCCGGTTCTGGTTAAGAACAATCCACCAATCATTGAACTATATCTTGTTTGATTTTCCTTAGGAGAATCATCATTCTATGTTAACTTGCATCCGGTTACCATGGGTGTACCAACAAGCTTTGAGTCTTCCATGCCAAACTTCTTCAGTAACTTTCTCACATATTTGGACTGTGATATGAAAATCCCATTGTCTAATTGAGTGAATTGTAATCCTAGAAAGAACTTCACTCTCTAATCATACTCATTTCAAACTCACTTTTCATTTCATCAACAAACCTCATACATAGATTATCATCTCCTCCAATAATAATGCCATCAACAAAGACTTCAATGATTAATTCTTTATCATGATCCAATTTGAAGTATAAGTTGTTGTCACCAGTACCTTTATTGAATCCAATCTTCAGTAAGTATTTATCTAATCTAGCATATTAAGTTTTAGGATCTTTGTTTTGAGTTCATATGTAGCTTTTTTAATTAGATTCAAACGCCCCCGGCCCAACCATCCCAACAACCTCCCATTCAGAAGGTTGACTTCTACACATCCATTTGATAGATTCTTATAGTTCTTATATGTATACAAAGAAATAATCTTACAACCTTCACTCCTTGGTAACAGGGAAAAGGTTTCCTTCAAAATACATTCCATTTCAGGAATACCCTTTACATACTAGTATTTCTTTATTCGACCACTCACCTTGTTCATTTAGCTTGGCTTTCTAAAGATCCATTTAGCAACGCAATCAGTTTTCTTATCTTTAGGGTCTAGAAACAAGAATCCATGTATCATTCTTTTACCCACATCAATTTTCCTTCATAGCTTCCATCTAGTATTCATCATTGCAAGCTTCATTGAACTTTTTAGGCCCAGTCTTGGAAATCAGGCAATACTCATCTACAATCCTTCTCCTAGTCTACACACCTTTATTCTTATCTCCTATAATTTGACTTTCTAAATGATCTACCCTGCCATACCTCGTGAGTTTTAGGATTCACTTTGTACCTCTAAGTTTTCACGTTTCTTTTCTATGCACTTCCTAATTTGTCTCCTTTCCTCGAATTTTCTTGATTTACCAGAACAATTTGAACTTGATTATGTGTCTGAGCATTCTTCCCTTTTTCTGAACTATCTTGCTGGTCATCTGAATCATATCCACAGTATCTAGATGATCTAGTAGAGTCCTCATCAACTCTGACATTTTCACTTTCAACCACTTTTCTCAATCTTCTATTGTAGCACCGGTAAGCCTTGCTCTTGGTAGAGTAACCTAGAAATATTCCTTCATCGCTCCTTGCATCAAACTTTCCTATGTCCTCATCTCTCTTAATGTAGCACTTGCTTCCAAAAATCTTAAAATATTTAAAATTAGGCTTATGACCAATCCATAGCTCAAAAGGAGTCTTTAACACCATAAATACCATTAACATTTACCCTATTTAAAGTATACACAGCAGTGCTTACAACTTCACTCCAATAGATGTGGGGCACATTTCCTTCCATCATCATTGCTCTAGTAGCATCCAAAATCATTCTATTCTTTCTTTCTACAACTCCATTCTATTGAGGGGTTCAAGAAGTAGATAACTATCTTTTGATTCCATGTTTTCGCCGTAAAGAATTAACCCCGAGGTGAACTCACCACTTTTGTGTGACCTTAGACATTTGATCTTCAAACCTGTCTCATTCTCTATCATAGCTTTGATAATTTTGAACTTCTCTAATGCTTCACATTTTTCTCTTAAGAAAGCAACCCATATCATCCTAGAGTAATCATCAATAAGTAGCATAAAATACCTTTCTCCTTGTAGAATTCTAATTCTGAAGGGACCACATAGATCAATATGCACCAGCTCTAGTATTCCATTAGAATGATGCCTCTTTGGTTCCAAAAATGAACCCCTAGTTTGTTTACCCATCTAACATTCCTTGAATATTGTATTAGCAGTTTCACTAGCTTAGGTAGATTTCTTACTACTTGAGTGGAGCTTACCTTGATAGTGTTATCGAAATTCACATGACACAGCCTCCTATGTCATAACCAGATTTCATCTACTTGAGAAATTAAACAACTTACATTAGTAGCAATAAGGTGAAAATATTACCTCTTGTCTTTACCTCGGCAATCATGTCTCCAACTTCCAAGTATCATACATCTTCCATCTTTGAACCAAGATCATAACCCTTGTCCACCATTTGTCCAACACTACTGTGTTATGCTTTAAGCCTTCAACATAAAGGGCATCATCAGTGTTATGTTTACCACTAAGACAAATAGATCCTCTGCCACGAATCACACCAGCATTGTTATCTCTGAATCTTACAACCCCACTATCATATTTCTCTAGACTTACAAATTTGCTTTTGTCACCAGTCATATGATGTGAGCATCCACTATCAATAACCCACTCATCCTTTTATTTAATTTGGGTTGTAAGAGCTTTCTCAACTTTAGCAGATTCAGTAGCCACCAGACCATTTTCCTTTATAGCAATAAAAACCCATTCATCTTCATTTCCATTTTCTTTATCAGATTCTTCATCAATCACATCTTCTTTAGCAAAATAGAACTTCTTTTGAAATCTAGGTTTGTTAGGTTTAGACCTAGGAACTCTTTCACGACACCTTGAAGCAAAATGACCTATTTTACTGCAAGAGAAACATTTAATAGAAAACTTTCCCTTATACTTACCTTGTCCTCGACCTTCTTTCTTCACAATCAATGCTTCCAGCTCTTCAACCTCTCTTTCTTCTTCTTCAAGATATTTCATCTCTTCCTCATACTTGAATTTATTTCTTGAACACTCTCCTGAATCATATCTTTGCATGTTTCTTCCTAATACAGAAGCCTTAAATGCAAATTCAGTCTTAGGGGCAGAATCACCAAATTCACTCAATTCAAAGGCAACAAGTTTACCAATCAGCATATCCCTTGTCACATTTGTTATTGATTTGAACTCTTCAATAGCATGAGCCTTTGACTTGTAAGAGGGAGGCAATGATATGAGCACTTTAGCTACAATTTCTTGTTCATCCACTGTACCACTAGCACATCTAATACCCATCATAAGTTCATTTACTCTTTTCATAAAGGAATAAATATTTTCATCTTCACCCATCTTCAAATTTTCATACTTTCCTTTCAAACTCTATAGCTTAGCAACCTTCACATGTACATCTCCTTCATAAAAAGTCTCCAGCTTTGTCCAAATCTCATGAGTTGTCTTCAGACCTATCACATTTGTCATTTCTGAATCCGTCAAAGCACTCAACAAAGCTTCAATAGCCCTAATGTTAATCTCAACCTCTTTAACGTCATCAGGAGTTAAAGGACCATTCTGAGGAATAACATATCTGGTCTTTGTAATCTTCTAGAAGGGTTCACCAATATACCTCAAATAACACTCCATTTTGGCTTTCCACAGAGAGTAGTTTGTTCCATCAAATCTAGGGTTGTCCTTGTATGATGCCATCTTGGATCACCTCAAGCTTTTAAACTTCTTTAGAGGAACCTACTCTGATACCAATTGTTGGAAAAATAAGGACAGACAACTGAGAGGGGGGTGAATCAGTTGTCATAGATTATTTAAACTTTTCAAACTTAACTTAATCTCAAATCTGATGCATGAACAATGAACCATAAACAATCAGCACATCAGAAACATAGAAAACACCAATATTTTCACATGGAAACCCTGTTAGGGGAAAAACCACGGTGTATGTTAGTCCACAATATTATACCATGTTAAAAGTATAAAGAAGAATAATGAGAATGCACATGCATTCAGGCACACTGCCTAGAGCTCACTGCTCAAATACAAGAGGGCTCACTACCCAAGGAAGACACACTGTCTTACAGAAATTTGGATTAGATCCGCAAGGTATGAACTGAGAAAATAGCTTCTACAAAAGTCTGATTATAGTTCCAGTTAAGCACAGAAACACTCCTTAACAGTTCGCTCAAACTTCTTCACACTCTGTTCTGCAATCGAATGATTAGATCACTATTCACACACTTGCACTTTCTCTGGAGCTTCTTCACACCACACACATGCATAACTTCACACAAACATCTTCTCTTATATATCCACAACATGGATTTACATCAACTTTTTTGGCCAAAATATAAAACATATTTTCAATGTCAGCCCAAATTTACAAATAAATTTTCAATGCGAATCAAACATCATTGGCCAATATTATGTTGTGGCCCAAAACAACATCCTTGAGCATGTTTTCAAATATTCAAATTTAATTCCAAGGATCCACAACACGGCAACCACCATGTTGGCCAAGAACATGAAAACCCTAACACACATGAGAAAAAATCTTTGACCACGAACACACCGATCAACGTGGACATGCCAAAAAGATAGCGAATGATCTACAAGCATCCACAAGCAACAAGAACCAACATAGAGACATCCGCAACAACTGAAATTACTAGAATCACATCAACTTCACTCAGAATACTAACTAAACCATAAAACTGGTTATAACATAATTGTTCATTATACCGATCAAACTTCACGCCGGGATTCCTCTCAAATCCCAATGGATAAACTAGATACTCTCAGCACAACCCTTATTCGCCAATGATTGATCATCAATGTACTGAGAAAGACACCTTCATGACCTTCACTGTTCCACTGTTAACCTGCAACTCTTTCTTTAACAATTTTCTCAATATCCTTGACATATACAGCCTTTGATACATCAATGCTAATAGTGCTGACATCAATGAACCACATATCAGCAAACAACCACAAATGGGCCGAATGTAAAAAATCAGCATCAATAATAAGTACCTTTCTCTCATTTTAATTTTAGAGAACGTTAAGCATCAAATTCAATAGGACTCAACCATATTTTCTTGGTGGGGTGTATGCAAGGGGAGAATAGAAGTTGTACTCCAAGGTGTGGCTAGCATCATTCGAGCCAAGCTATAGGATCCTCGATCCATCAAGACTCGTTAGGTGAAGAGAGTAGAGGAAATCCCCTCTAAACTAAGGTACCACAGATGGGATTACTATTCACTAATTCAAGTAAGAACCTTTTTTTTAGAATCCTTAAGACCAACAACTATTATTGTAGTGGGGTGCAATGTATAACATCATGCATAAAGCTACCTAACATTTATTGTCCTAGGGTGAAATATAATTATTTCGAGGGTGTAAAATTCGTCAAGGGAAGGAGGAAGGTGAACCCTTGTGTCATTGGAGACCTAGCTATCCCTCTTTCAGAGTGGAGCCATGTATCTATGGTTTTCTATGATATTTTATTGATTGGGCCTTTGCTAGCAAGACAAAAATTTAATAATAATTAAGCTATGATTTTTGAAGTGTATTTATCATGAAGACTAGTGAATGTCTATTATGATTGGTTCAATTTATGACTAGTTTTCTTTATTCATTTTATGTATTTTATCAGTTTAATCTATCAAATTTCATAGACAATCCTAAGACATATATCTTTTATACCTTTTATGCATCTTAAACCAAACTTTAGTATGTGGTAATATAATTATGATATGATGACATTTGTATGTGTGAATGTATGAATGTTCATGAAATTAAATTATGGTTATTAATGATGTGTGTGCTTTAGAATGAAAGTAACCTCTTGTAGCCAGAAGAAGTGTAACCTGCAAAAACTAGGATTTCTAACCTACAACAACTAGGATTTCCAACCAGCAGCAGAAGGACCGCAAGCAGATGTAGGGGAGAAGCTAGAATGACTAAAGCATGATAGCTCTAGAAAAGAATGGAGGTGACTATTGAATGATCAACCATGAATCACTACAAGAAAACCTAATAAGATGATTGAAAGGAGGATTCTATTATGAGTAGGGGTAACCTATGATGTGACATTTCCTATGAAACATGTCTCAATCATTATGGTTAACCATTAGGGAAGAGTTCTAATTTAGTTTGTCTTCTTCTACTTTTTCAATTATGGTTTTCTATTACAATACTATGTCCTCTCCCTATTCTTGAGGGAGAGTGGAAAAAAACATTATGGTTTTGTTTTCAATCCTAGGATGAATAAGACTCCTTGTAGACCCTATATAGTGGGATTTTTGGTGAGGAGAAAATCTAGTTACTGGTTAGTTATCTAGTTTTTTTTTATCATTGTTAGTTTCCATTTTTGAATAAAAAATATTGATTAGATTCTTGTCAGATTTCAGAGTTTCCATGCAATAAAGGAGTTAATTCAGCATGATGAATTATTAATTAAGTAGAAAGTGTTGACATTTATTGTGGAATCAACAACTCAAGCAAGAGCCACTTGAGGTACTGCTATCCACTCTATTTTCTGCTATTAGAATAGTTCATGCATTGTTGAATTGAAATAGTTTTTGATTACATGCATGTAGAGTTCATGCTTATGTAGTTGAATTAGATTTTGTAGCTTAAATGATTGTTTCATACTCCTAGAGTGATTAGTTGCAATTCAATCTTAGAATTTAGTAGTCATAGTCTTAAGTGATAAGTACCCATAGCACAAGCAAAAGTTAATGTTAGTTCCCCTATTTTTCCAGTTAACATTTCATTTCCTTTTCCAATTTTTATTATTTTATATACATCTGTAAATCACCTATACTCATTGATATAGGCCATGTAAAATCCATGAATGCACATATAGTGCCAGCACTATCAAAATATTATGAAGTCTTGGTTGATAATTAAATGAATCCTCTCAGAGAAGATGAATAAGTTAATCAAACATTATAGAGGCCCTACATTTTTGGCACTATTGTCCGGGATGGTGCTAAATTTAGGATTCTCATATGTATTTCCAATTCTTTTGAATCTTTTTTAGTTTAACAATTCCATTTTTTGCATTAGGGTAAATAGGTTTTAATCCATCAACGCAACATGAGTTACTAACAATGTGTAGGAACTATTGAACCACAAAGTTACAAACATTGCATGTAGAGGAAAAGAGATGCTCTGGGAAGATTTCTCCCTTCAACACACAAAGCATTACAAGATACTGGTGAACACAGTGAATAGAGAAAGAGTATTCTTGAAGAAGAATCATCCTTGACACCATTACTTACACCAAAAATATAGGAGACTTCCCACATACACATCAGCATCATGGCTGATGTAGCAATTGAAGACCCACCAAAGCATGTAATGTTTGATTTCCCTATAGCCAACCATGAGAGAGTTGCTTCTTTGAGGAATATACCTCCTTCAGTGCTACTTGTCTTCTATGGGTTGGTTACAGAGGACCTAAACACCTTTCTTTTTTATTTTGATGTGTTATGCCAAAGTTATACTATGCAATAGATTCTCATAGACTCAAATTGTTTCCAGAAACACTGAAAGATGTTGCTCTAAGATGGTTCATGGGGTTGGGAAGAGATGTTGTTCCCAATTGGAACACAATAAAAAAAATTCCTAGGGAAATATCAGGATTACTATAGATGCATAGAAAGGAAGAGGGATGAAATATTTAGGATGTCACTGAAGGAAGATGAGTCTTTGGAGGACTATGTTGAGAGGTCTTAGTTTTACCTCAAGAAATATCATCAAAATAGACTCTCTGATGAATCCCTAAAATTGATATTCTTGAGGATAGTGTGAATGGTGGATCTAGACCTGCACAAACATAAACAACAAACACAATATTAGTCACTTATGAAAATCAAAACCATCATTCCCCATAAGATTCATTTGAAACATGAAGAACAAGAAATAAAGTGAAGAACACAAATGAAAGCAATCTAAATCTTATTCAAATGTTCAAACTCTCAATCCCATGGGGGAATTGGTGCTATTTTGATGTGGAAAATAGCCCTTTCTTAATTCCTTGCAAGCTTGGTGATGATCAATGATGCTCCTTCATAAAAATTTCCATAACATAGCTATGAAATTGATGAAAACTATGAAACTTGGATGAGGAATGGATGAAATTGCTCAAAACATGAACATAATGACTTTGCATAAGTTGTGGATCCAAAATTAGTAAAAGAGCCTTCTATTTATAGAAGATAATGATGGAAGAATGAACAAAAAAGATGAATGTGGGATAAAAAATCAACCAATGGCAAAATGCCACTTGTCAACATGTTAGTGGATAGAGGTGGAGCACATTTTGATGAATGTGCACATAAATGCCATTAGGTGGATGTTTGAAATTGGAGAAGTGACATTTTGGAGGGAGAAGAAATGAGAGTTATTGCCACTTGGCTCAAGAAAAGGGACACGTAAGAGGCCTTTAACGCCTTGTTGAATGGACAAGTCCTTTTGGGAGGGAATTTTCAAATTTGAAGAATATTCCAACTTGATACCATTTTTGAATGGAATAGAAGAATTTATAAATCAATTAAATTGATTTACATGCACAAGCTGAAAAATCTAGAGGATTTGAGGGATAAGTGTTAGGATTAACATGATTTGATTAATTTAGATGAAGGTTTAGCTTATTTGACATTTTGACTTAGATTTTTGGATTTAAATAAATCAAGATGAGAGGAATAATGAATTTAGACTTAATTAAATAAAGTTGGATTTATTTAATTAAAAGGGGATGGTGTTAGACTTAAATCAAATAAAGGTTAGTTTATTTAATTTAAAGGAGATGACTTTAGAACTTAATTAAATCAAATGAATTATTTAATTAAAAGAGGGACACTAGGATTAATTAAACAAAATGATTT
>VDFB02025122.1:0-14123 GCA_007258455.2 Sequoia sempervirens
CTCTCAAAAACATGTGATCACCCACCAAGAAATATTGATCCAATTTCTTGATATCGACATACATTTTACACCTATCTTAGGTAGTTAAAAAATTCTCTCTAACTAAACTACCTATTGCTCCATCTCTTGAAGAATCTATGGATCTCAAATAATATGATTCTCCAATATATCTAGACTAAGTGAGGTTTAATAGATTCAACCATACAAAGCCTAAAATGGTGACATACCAAGAGAGTAAATAGTATGTTGTATTATAAGAAAATTCAATAAGATATAAGTCATCCTCCCACTTGTATTTCTAGCACCTCACATACATGTGAAGAATGTTCTCATGAAATTGGTTCATCCTTTTCATCCAACCATTTGTCTCAAGATTTTGGGTGGAAATAAAATTAATTTGAGCACCCAAATCATGCTATAGGGATGTCCACAACATGAAAGTGAACACTGTATCATGATTATAAATAATGGACTATGAGGCAATCCATGCAAGTACACAATCTCCTCCATAAAGACACATGGCACTAATGTAATGCTATAAGACAATATGATAGGTGAAAATGTGCAACCTTGGTCAACTTGTCCAACACTACCATGATGGCATCATGACAACGTGAAGATATAGGCAACCCCTCTATGAAATATAAGGAGATTGTATCCCATTTCCACTTGGGAATAGTGTGTAGTTTAAAAGAGTTTGTTAGATCCCAATGCTTTTCCTTTATTTCCTAACACTCCAAGTATTAAGCCAAAAAATTGGGAACATCACACCTCATCCTTACCCAATGAAATAGTTGCCTTGACTTGATATGCACATTTTTTACTCTAGGATGAGTTATGTATGCAATATGATGTGGATTAAATATGAAAAATCATATGAATATTACCAAAAATAAGGACATAAATACGACTGAGGTATCATAATATTCCATTTGACTCTAAAGAATAGCTTGAAAACTTATCCATAAGGGATCTTTGGGGACCTCATCCATGCACCACACATGTGATACTTGGGGATCTCTTAAATGTTGGCTAGAATATGGTTCCACATTTTGTGTTCAAGGATAATTTGAGACACTATGATGCCTCATAAAAGTA
Source organism: Sequoia sempervirens (assembly GCA_007258455.2). Taxonomy (NCBI): domain Eukaryota; kingdom Viridiplantae; phylum Streptophyta; class Pinopsida; order Cupressales; family Cupressaceae; genus Sequoia; species Sequoia sempervirens. Next base: position 1,099 of record VDFB02025122.1, read on the forward strand.
CACATTCTATTTTCCATTTATTTACTAGAAACCTTCAAATCACATTGGCTCCAGAAACATCACTCAGCCATGTTGAGTTTCAATTTAGGTGGTGATTCTAAGCCAGGTGAGTGAGTGCAAACTCCATTAATGGACCCAGCAATTGTTCCTCCATCCTTTAAACATGGACAATAGCTACCAATTCGAAGTCTTGGTTAGGGTAATTTAGTTCATGATTCTTGATTTTATGTAATTCATAGGAAATCATTTATCCCTCCTACATAAGGATCATTACATATCCACCCAAGGATGCATTATTACAAACCACAAAATCAACTATAGGATCATATATAGTAAGGATAGGTTTAATATTCAGCTTTTAGTTAAATTTTTTTGAAAGGATGAATCACACTTCATTGAGAAATATTGAGAGATCCTAAGGAATGAGGTTGAGAACTTCAAATCCATAATCTATACTAATAGTGAGCCATTTTCTGTACTCCCATCTACCCACCAAAACCTCTAGCCAAGCTCTCTTCAGTTAGCTTGGCCTTATTTACTTAAATATCCAATTTTTTTAGTTTAAACACTCAAACAAAACCACTAATCCAAAAATTTATACCTCTCACAAAGAATTTTACTAAAATACCCTCATTCTTCACTAAGCTAACATCCTATTTTAAATCAAAGAAATGGTTCTCATACCATTCTACTATCACACCCAACTCACTGAGTTTATAGAGGTCATTTGTATGCCTTCTTTTTATAAAAGTTTGAAAGGTAAATTAATAGAACATCTATAGAAAAGTCTTCTAAGAGTCTATGGTGATATCAAAATTATTCTTTTGTTCCTCTTGGTTCCCAAGTTGAGGAAAGGCCACATAGATGCGCCATGGCACAACAAATATTGGTATTTATACCATAGTGATGCATTACAAAATATTGATCAAAATCCAATAACTATTTCTTAGATTTTGACCCACTTGAAGTACCCTAAAAAGTAGGTGGATGTGCTCAAAGGAGGTCCCTCATGTACCCATCCATTACACTATCCTCATCCAAATCCTACTTATTCCTTATACAAGGTGGCTCTTACAAGGGTACATCATCTATTCTCAAATGAAAAGGGCTCCTACAATTCTCTCTTTTCAATTTAAGGACAATCCTCTCTCCTTTCTTGAGAGGGATGAGAACGCACTGAGTATGATACCTCTTTTCAAGGACCCAATCTTGCTAATATCTACTTAAGAAGATCAATGACCTATAGTTTTTTGAGAATATTCTCAAGCTAGTCTTGACTAGCCACTAAGGAGTACTCACCATTTATCTCCTAAGACTTTTCATCCTAATATAATTTTCCACTTTGACGGATGTGGTATTGCTTAGGATGCATCCTTCCTGTACACAAATTGCAATGAATGGGTGAGCATCAATGAATGAAAATTTATAAAACCATACTAAGGTACACCAGCCATTAGATAATAAAATTTCCATAAAATAAATGAGAGAGAACATAAACTAGAGCTTCTAGTGTTACAAATTGTTCTTTGATATCAAATACAATACCCCAATCCAACCACCAAAGATAGCCAAATAACACACATCAAATAAATGAGAGAGAACATAAACTAGAGCTTCTAGTGTTACAAATTGTTCTTTGATATCAAATATAATACCCCAATCCAACCACCAAAGATAGCCAAATAAACTACTTTTTGAAAGAAAAATACTTGCAAATTTAATACCCCAAGCCAACCCCAAAGGAAGCATTATTGGAGTAGGCCCAAATCCATTACCCTAAAGCAAGTGATATTAGAGTTGGCCTAACTTTGATACCCCATAAAAGAAAGCTAGAAAAGGAAGAGGTATTAGAGTTGGTATAACTTTAATACCCTAAAATAAAGTAGTATTAGAGTTTACCTAAGTTTGATACTAAAAATAAAGTAGTATAAAATTTGGCCTAAATTTGACACCTAAAAAAGAAAGTGCTATCATAGTTGGCCCAACTCTAATACCCCAAATAGATATTTGTATTTAAGTTGGCCCAAATTTGATACCCCAAAAGGAAATCGATATTATATTGTTGCAAGGGCCATAGTTTTTGGTGTGTTGAGTCTAAGTGCCATGTAATAATGTCATAATAGACCATTTCAAATGTTTTAAGTCACTTTGGGTTGGTTCTAGGAGAAGTCATATGTTGTCATGCACAAAATTGCAAAAATGCAAGAAATGGGAAGTCCATTGGTCAAGTAATTCAAAAGGCTATTAGGGTCAGTTGTGTTAGTTGGTTTTTGGTATGTAAGGTTTAAATAGAATGTATGTGGGTCGAAGACAGGTTTTGGAATTGTTTTTGTTGAAGAAAGCAATAAGAAACCCTCATTTTCTGTGTGTTTCTAGTTAAATTTGCTACTGCAGGTTACTACACAAATTCATACAGAGGAATATTGATCTAAAGGCTATTGAATCTTATGGAGGAATGAAGTAACTTCATTTTGGATTTGATTTGATTGGATTTAATTGAGCTTGAAGAATTCTATTAGCATTTCAATGAGGATAGGTTGAAAACCCTATTTGGAGGGACTGAGGGTGTTTAAAATGCATTGATGACCCATTCCACCAGTAGAATTATTTGAAATTTGGTGGAATGTGTGCATTTAGGTAGGGTTAGATGTTTATATAGGTTTCAGGAGCAGGGAATAGGGTTTGATGGCATTTTGGTGTTACCCTAGTTGAAATTTCATGAGTTTTAGCTTAAAATGGATGGTTAGGAGTTGGAATTTGATTAAAATGCTTTGATAAGGTGTGGTAGTTGATTTAGGAAGCATGTGTAGACCCTAAGTGATGTGTTTGAGGCATTTTGGATTCGGGCGGATGGATTCAGTCCGGTCAGATTCCATTCGTCCATTCCATTCATTCCATTCCATTCCAGTCGATGTTCATTTTATCTAGTATTTGCTTTGTAAAAGTGGACTAATTTGGCCTTAGAGCAGCGAAGCAACATAATTTAGGGTGGTTTGTTACAAAGGAATCATACCTACAAGTTTGATATGTTATGAAAATCCCAAAAGGGTATTTGAAATGGTAATTGGTTGGTGGGTTTGAGAATTGGTCTACAGATTGTGGTAGGAAAAGCTTGTTTGGAATGCTACAAGGAAATGTGAGTGAATGGTAAGTAGGACATCAAGTTGGGGTTTTTGTGATTGAGAGATTGTTTGAATTTGATTGAATTGTGATTTTTTGAAAAATCCCTCCCTGCTCTGCATCAAGTGGTATCAAAGCATAGGTTTTGATCTTTTGAAAGGAAAAATATTGAAGTTTGAAGAGGGAAAGTTGCAAATTGAAAGGAAAGATGCCTCCTAAAGGAAGTGGAGTCCTTGGTAGGGAAATAAGGTTGTTAAAGGAATAAAAAGAAGCAATTTTAGCTAGATTTGTAGCATTAGAGACCAATCAAAGAAGAGGAAAGGCACCACAGAGGAAAGTGACCGAGAGGAAGAGGAAGAGGGTGAGAATGAAAACCCTCCAGGAAGAGTCCAAGATGATGATGAATTGGACCCTGATGAAAGAAGGATGGTGAAAATTCTCAAGGATTTCAGAGGAGATGCTTCTGGTGAGAAAATAGATTTGCCAATGTATAGTGGAAAGTTGGATGCAAAAGTATTAGATTAGATTGATGCAATGTACAATTACTTTGAATACAAGGAGGTTGCAGATGATTAAAAGGTAAAGTTTGCTAAGACTAAGTTGAAAGGTCTTGCTCTAACATGGTGGAACTATGTGTAGGAGGAGAGAGTGAAAAAGGGAAAAACGAAAATTAGTTCATGGGATAGGATGGTGTCAAAGATTAAGAGCTAATTTTTGCCAAGTGATCATGCAATTCAAACTTTCAAGAAGCTACAAAACTTAAAGCATAAGGAAAATGATGTCATGGCCTATATAGAAGAATTTCACAAATTAGGTATTAGGGTTGGTCATGTTGAAGATGAAAATGAGAAGATAGAAAGGTATATGAATGGATTAAGATTCCAAATTCAGGATGAATTGAGTCTTGCTACTCCTAGGATGGTTGAAGAATGTTTTCAGTTGGCTACTAGGGCCCGAGGAAGAGATTCAGAAGGAAGAAAGAGCCAAGGAGAAGAGAGTGGGGAATGTACTGGTAAGGAGGGGAAGGGGTTCCAGATGAGTCTCTTCTGAGAGGACTGCAAAGGGAGAGGTGCAGGTAAGAAAGGAATGATTTGCTGGGATGCAGGGGTGGGGGCCCAGGAGGTTTGGGGCAGGAGGGTGAGGTTCCAGAGCATTTTTCAGGGGAGATGTTGTAAACATGATGGTTTGGCCATAGGCATGGAAGTTTCCAAAGAAACAAGCTTCTAGTTAAAGTGGTGGTGATAAAGAGTTCAATTGGTGCAAGAGGAAGACTGTGAGAGTGTTAACTCTTCTAATCAGCTTGCTACTCCAGAAGTTAGAGAATCCTTGATCCTTAGAAGAACACTCCTCAAAGCATCCAAGGAGAAGGAGACACAAAAAAGGAGAACACTATTCAAGACCACTTGCAAGTGCAGTACAGTGCCCAAAGTGGCGTAAGATTCAGGGGGTGTGTGCTGCCCATGAATTATCTATTGAGGCTAGTTTGTCGTTGAGTTCAGAAAAAGGATACCTCAGAACACTTTATAAAAGTATCTTAGTTAAGATAGAAATTGAATTTTTAGTGAATAAGAACAAACAGGTTGAATTCCAGAGTATAGGTGGATACAAAGATAGGATTATTTTTGATGTGTTACCTATGGATGTGTTCCACTTGTTGCTTGGAAGACCATGGCAGTTTGATAGAAATGTACTTTATGATGGAATAAGCAATACTTATTAGATTGAAAAGGATGGAAACACTTTCACTTTGACTCCATTAGTAGAAGATGTTAAGGAGCAAACCAAGGAAGCTAAGGTGATAATGTTGGAGTGAAGAGTTTGTGAAATGAGAGGAAAGAAAGAAGAAGAGAATATATATATACTCGGAGTTCACGTGGCCATAGAAACAGAAATTTCAAGACCATAAAGTGAAGAGATTGGTTACAGAAAATAGGATTTAGAGAGAAGATTCGAGGTGAATTGATTGTGGGAATGCGAGATTGGTTGGAGAAGCATGTTGAGGGGATGACCAACAAGGTTTTTTTTTTCATTATTTTTCAAAGAGTATAGTAGCCATTCAAGGTTTGGTAAATTTAAGGTTGGTAAGCCTGATGTTAGTTCTTTCATATCAGAGTATCTAAAAATTGATCAAAGGAGCAGGTTGAAGGTACATTAGGTGGGAAAAGAGTGAAAGGTAAAAGGTAAAGGTGAAAGGTGGGTTACAAAGGGATGTAGCCAAGTGTGATTACGCATAAGGAGAGTAAAGAAGAGGGTAGAGCTTTACAAGGTACAAGAAGGTGTGGTAGTAGATGAGGAAACCACTTTGACAACATTTCTAGGTGTAGCACAGATGAAGGATCACACATCAAGTGAAGAGCAACATTTCCAAGGAAAGAATCAATCAAAAGCAAGAGACAATGCCAATTTTTAGTACCTGACTCATTGGAAAGGGTTACCAAGTGAAGGGACATTTGGAGATCGAAGCAATTATGTGGTCAAGCATAATTTGGTGTTGCAGCATGGTACTCAAGGGACTTGAGTTCTTTTTCTATCCGGGTGTATGGTGCAGGGGCACCATGCCAATTTTGTAAATATGGTCATATGATAGTTTTTGGTGTGTTGAGTCTAAGTGTCATGTAATAAGGCCATAATATACCATTTTAAATGTTTTAAGTCACTTTGGGTCAGTTCTAGGAGAAGTTGCCATATGTTGTCATGCACAAAATTGCAAAAAATACAAGAAATGGGAAGTCCAATGGTCAAGTAATTCAATAGGCTATTAGGGTTGGTTGTGTTAGTTGGTTTTTGGTATGTAAGGTTTAAATACAATGTGTGTGGGTCAAAGACAGGTTTTGGAATTTTTTTTGTTGAAGAAAACAATAAGAAACCCCCAATTTTTGTGTGTTTCCAGTTAAATTTGCTGCTACAAGTTACTATACGAATCCAATATTGATCTAAAGGCTATTGAATCTTATGGAGGCATGAAATGCAATTCATTTTGGATTGGTTGATTGAATTTCATTGAGGATGTGATTTAAAACCTTATTTTGAGAAGGAAGGAATTTGAAATTAATTTTAAAATGCGTGTCTTGTTCCTACTTGCGTGGGGTATTTGTTACATTGAGATGTGATTTGGGTAGAGTTAGGAGTGTTTGCCATGGGTTCCAAAGGAAAGATGGAGTAAGGTTTGCATTGAAATTGTTTCGGGCGAAATTTCAAAGCTGGTTTGGCTTAAAAGTGAATGGTAGGAGGAGTTGGTTGATTAAAAATGCATTGATAAGGTGTAGTAGTTGGTTAGGAAACATGTACAGGCCCTAAGTGATTGTTTGGAGTTTTTGTGGAAGTAATTACAAGGCCTGTTGAATGCTAGAGATTCAATAAAACCCTCTCATGCCTGAGACTGGCAGGGCCCTAAACAAGGGTTTTGTGGTTTGATAACTTTGTAGGAATTCCTCTTGATAAAGTTGTTGATTCAGAGTATTTGAGACCTGGTTGAGGTTAGGGAATGAATTTTTGTGTTTGGAAGAAGGTTTATCTAGTATTTTCTTTGTAAAAGTGGCCTAATTTGGCCTTGGAGTAGTGTAGCAACATAATTTACGGTGGTTTGTTACAAAGGAATCATATTTGCAAGTTTTACATATTGTGAAACTCCCAAAAGGGTATTTGAAATGGTAATTGGTTGGTGGGTTTGAGGTTTGGTCTACAAATTGTGGTAGGAAAAGCTTGTTTGGAATGCTACAAGGAAATGTGAGTGAATGGTAAGTAGGACATCAAGTTGGGGTTTTTGTGATTGAGAGATTGTTTGAATTTGATTGAATTGTGATTGTTTGACAAATCCATTACCCTAAAGAAAGTGATATTAGAGTTGGCCTAACTTTGATACCCCATAAAAGAAAGCTAGAAAAGGAAGAGGTATTAGAGTTGGTATAACTTTAATACCCTAAAATAAAGTAGTATTAGAGTTTACCTAAGTTTGATACCTAAAAGTAAAGTAGTATAAAAGTTGGCCTAAATTTGACACCTAAAAAAGAAAGTGCTATCATAGTTGGCCCAACTCTAATACCCCAAATAGATATTTGTATTTAAGTTGGCCCAAATTTGATACCCCAAAAGGAAATTGATATTATATTTGACCTACCTTTGATACACAAAAGGAAAGTGGTATCAAAGTTGGCCTAACTTTGATACCCAAAAGGAAAGTAGTATTAGCATTGGCTCAATTGTGATACCTTAAAATTAAATCAATATTAGAGTAGGACCAAATTTGATTCTTTGAAAAGAAAGAGGTATCAAATTTGTCCTAACTCAGAACCTCAAGAAGGCCAGCATTAGAATTGACCTAGCCTTGATAACATAAAAAGGGTTGAACCAAAATATGAATGAGGATAAATAGATGGATCAATCTAGAGGGAAAACAACAAAAGGGTTAGATTAAATCACAAAACCAAAACTCAATTGACTGAATTAAAACCATTACCAATGAAGTGACAAGCTATAATTAATTGAAATAAATAAGAAATGAGAGAATTAAACAATTAAACCCTACTTTTACCTCACCCAAGAATGCAAGTCCTCACTCCATTATTGAATTATTCTTTGATATGTTGGATTGATTAATGCTCACATAAACCCAATTGTGCAAAAGCTCAAAAGATTGATGGCTATGGAGGATTGATTGTTTTGAAGCTAAATTAGAAAGAATTACCAATTAGCTCAAAACTTGAGGAGGGATCCTTATGAAGGATTAAGGCTTGTTTATAGATTTTAGGATATCTGTTTGGTAGTCAAGATTGAAAGATAAGATCAATGGCTGAGAGTGAATTAAGGAGTGAGGAGTCATGCATGGAGAGGAAAGGTTCAGTTAATAGAAGCTCTTCCCTAAAATTTAGGCAAATATTTTGAGACATTTTGGAGGGAAGACATTTTCAAATTTGAATTAGGATTTAAATTTGAGATTTTGAATTTTGGAATATTCTTTTTGGAGGGAATGTGTAACTATAATGAATTAAATAATTTATTTAATTGTTGAAGAAAATTAGCTAATTAAATAATTGGGAAAATTATTTAATTATGAGGGATACGAAGAATAATGATTTTTAATTAAATAATTAAAAAATATTTAATCGAGTGGATAAGAGGAACATTAGAAATTAATTAAACAATCAAGATTATTTAATTAAAGTGGGATATAGAGGAATATTTGAATTTAATGAAACAATGAAAATGACCTAATTAAGGTGAATAGAGGAATACATGAATTAATCAAATAATCAAGAGTATTCAATTAATAGAGGAAAATAGTTAGTTTAATTAAATAATCAAAAAATATTTAATTAAAAGTGATGAAATAGGGATAATGAGTGAAAATGATGAAAATGGTGAATTAAGGGAATGGGTGATGCATTAGAAAATTTTAGGTGTCTACATTTTTCCCCTCTTTGAGATAATGTACGTGTTGCTTTGTTTCAAAGACATACAATTGTTTTGGAAAAAAATTAGGCAATAATGACGATACCTCATTGTACCCGAGTAGATGAAGGTTATCATGGGAGGACAGTAGGCTACCCCCTCGAGAGATCAGTCAAAAAAAAATTAGGTTGGGCTCACAATAGGAAGATGAGATAGGTTCGGTGAAGAAGGGGATGAAAATTAGGTCTTGATTGGTGAGAAAAGTGATCAAGAAGATAGATGAAAGATGAAAATGGGATGCATGGGGATTGGTGAAATCTAGGGTTTTGGAGTCTATATATAGGCCCTTGGGGGTCATTTTCACCTCATTTTCACTCTCATAGTTTATAGATTTTAAAGCTTTGAGTGAGATTTTCTAGCGAAGCTATTGTAGAGATGGCTTCCATTCCATAAGCTACACATTGTGCATACCATTTTTGTCAATTCCGAAGGCCTATGGGAGCAACTTCACTAGTATTATCAAACCCTTTTTTTCTTAAATGTAGTTCTAGGTGTAATAAATGCTAGGTCTAGGGAGTTAATCAAATGTGTCGATCTACGATCAATGCTTTTAAACATTAGCATGGTATGTTTGAAACCAAACACGACACTTTTGAAGGTTTTGTAATACATTTGACATGTTGTGAGACATTTGAAAATAAGATTTCTTTTGATTGTGATCATGTGATGTGTTTGAAAAATGATTGACTATTGATTTGGTAAAGTGGCACTTTTGAAAAAAGCTCACTAATGGTTGAGACAAAGAGATGATTTTGTAAAAAGGGTTGCTATTGACTTAGAGATTTACAAAATCAGATTTTTTTTTAAAATTTCAAAAAATTGATGTTGTGTGCATTATGCTTGCAAGTTGTCCTAGATCCTATCTTGTCATGGGAGCATCAACCTTGATTTCAAGACTGGATAGACCATCTCGACAATATGGATGTAGAGTTATCAGGAGATATTAGCTCATATCACATCACCTTCATGCCCGAGATTCAGGCTCACAAGGCCTTCATGACTGCCCTTGTGGTGAGATGGCACACTGAGACATTTTCCTTTAGACTTCCTACTGGAGAGGCCACCATTACACTTGAGGATGTGTGATGGATACTCAAGATTCTAATCGAGGGAGCTCAAGCGATCTATGACACCAACTATGGTGTAGAGGCCCTAGAGGGAGTCCTTTATGATGGGGAGTTGGAGATTGATTTGAGACAGTATATTGGAGTTACATACGATGCTATCATGGTTATCAAAGGCTTGATTTTAGGAGTGATTGTCCCTGATTGATGATCTAGGGGATTCTCTATTGGATGGGGCTACATCTTAGAGAAGATGATGGCCGATACTATGGTATACGCATGGGGGCCTTACATACTAGCCCACCTTTATCATGACATGCACTAGGTGGTGTATAGGGCAACCACTAGTTTATCAGTTGGAGTGACTTTGCTTCAGATTTGGGTGTGGGAGTACATTGTTATGAAATAACTAGTGGGAGATTTTATTTAGGAAATTGGAGATCCCTATGTATACAAATATGATTCCTTGTTGACACATAGGAGGTTAGGTGACTTGGACTATTGGAGGAGAGTCCTTAATGAGGTAGATGAGTTCACTTGGAGGCCATGGATACAGTGTGAGGTCTGAGATGATAACCATGTCCATATCCCATACTATAGGTAGATGAGGTGGTTGATTGGTTGGACATGTCATATCTTGGAGAGGTATTTTCTAAAGAGAGTATGTCAATAGTTCAACAAGATGTAGGATGTCCCTGATGCAGATTACATGGCTATGTTTGCACAAACATAGAGGGAGATCAAGGAGTGCGGGTCTATGGCCAGTCCATAAGTAGTAGTGATTGAATTCATCCATTTGATGTCATTGTAGTGGGGTTAGGTTGATGGTGGTGAGGATGTAGGAACAACTCCTAATTTTGATGCATGGTGGGCTATATAAAGGCCATTGAAATTTACCCATCTAGGTGGAGAGGTGGTAGATAGAAGGAGGAGAGAGGCAGAGTTGGGTAGAGCTCGTCAATAGATGTAGAGAGCGGAGGTAGAGGAATTTGTAGGAGGGGGTCCCAATTAGGGACACCAATAGGTGGTAGTGCCCACAATGATAGTAAGAGGAGATGAGCAAAGAGGTGAGGACATGTAGAGTGGTGGAAATGCATATGACATCAACTTTGAATGAATATTTGAGAAAGATCAGGATTGATAGGAGAGGGATGAATATAGGACATAGAGAAATGGGCTCATTATTCATGTAGCACAAAGGACACTAGAGTGGATGGAGAGATAGCTTGCCACCAACAAGTGAAGGCACAAATTGTTTAGATGACTATAGAGAGGGATGTAGAGTGAATGAGGTGACAACAAATAGAGGTTGCAAGACAAGGTGTGTGTTGTCAATGGAGCAAAATATGAGAGAGGCAAGGGTTCTCACCTAGGATGCCACTTACTACAAAAATCTATATGAGGTTGCGGTACCAGTTGGGAGGAGAGCTCCCAAATTCTCTGCTAGGATTGTTGTCAGGATAATAAGTAGATCAGACAGAGGGTCAATGGGATGGCCACCTTCGTTATAATAACCACAATAACTTAGATAGCCCAGAGGATAGGGATCTAGGGCATAGTAGATTAGAGGTCAGCAGGTGGTTCCTCCTTATCCACCTTCTCTTGGTCAAGAGGAGAGGGATAACTCTATGTAGCTATATACCTTTGTATATATTGAAATATAAATATTTAATTGTAGACACATTCTTTTGATGATGTACATATATTGATGGCTCCTGACAACCCATTATACAAACATATGATGTATATGGATTTTGTACCATGATACATGCTTTGATGATATATATATATATATATATATATATGATACGAAATTGGATGAGATATTGATGTGATTTGACATGATGTTATGTTATGGATATTATTATGATTTTATGATGTATGCGTGTTATGGATTATCTATATGATTTGATGTATGCATCTAATGATTTTTATTTGAATTTATGATGTATGATGGATGGACTATGATATTATGACTCTTTTTTTTGTATTTTGATGATGTATATATATGATGACTATGTAGGATGCATGATGTGATGGATATTATGATGATACTAATGATTTATGGATACATGATGTGATGGATATTTTTTTCTTATGTCATGATACATGGATAGAATAGTTAGTATGATGAGCATGAGAGAATAAAGGATATATGATTATATGGATAGATATAATAATAGATTATGTTGATCAAATATTAAGAAAGCTATGAAAATGATTCAAGATTTTTATTGGAAATGGGATGGATAGATGATTTTTGTTTTGCTTTAAGTTATGCTAAAGAATGTAGAGAAATCCTTATTTTGATAAAGTAGACACTATGCACCCATGTATGAAGAACCAGGGTGGTGTCAGGGATTTTGACTTTGCAAAAAAATAGGAGTATCCTTGTTCATACCTGACATATGAAAACCTTGTTCAAATGATCATGTGAGAGAATGAAGCTTCAAATCAAGTTAGGCCTTATGCACAAAATGTATACAAAACTTAGCATGAAAAGGTAATTGTATTGCTTGAGACTATCCCTACACACACAAAGCAAGTATTTTCCATGGTTGTATTACAAGAACATCCCACAAACACAATAGATAAAAGCAATGATTATGCCCCATTACGTAATCCTCTAGACACACTAAGATATTAAAGATCGAGGTGGCTTTGAGTAAGAAATGTAATGAGACAAAAGATAAATCAAAAGAAAATATTGACTAATAAAACATATCAAATCCATCACATCTCTTGCCAAAGAGATTGTTATTGTTAATCTATCATTGTGCCTACTATAAGAACGATGTATCCATTAAGGTGACAATGTTGGATGTTGAATTAGATGCTTTAGGAAATTGGTATGTAACTAGTTGGTTTGTTCTAACAATGATTGATGCTAGTAATTTTTCATGAATGTTCTAGGCTTTGATGATTGTCACATTTGCTTTTGCTTACTTCATCAAATATGGTGGCAATAGGTTTATTATGAATGATGATTTTATTGTGGACGGGTGAGTTGTGTGATGTGTTTTTGAACATTTTGAAATCTTTTTGAGTGTTTTTGAACTTTTGTTGGATGTATTTGAGGCTATTTTCAGATGTTTTGAGATATTTGAATGTCTTTAAAAATTTCAAAATATCTACTATTTTTGGATGTTTGAATATTTGAGGTTGTTTTTTTAATTTTACGTTATTTAGATGTTTTTGGATTTTGCATTATTTGGATCTTTTTAAATTTTATGATTTAGGTAATGAACAAGGATCCATTTTGAAAAATAGGTTCAAGAAAACACCCCTAGTTAGATGTAGGATTGTTTTATAATGGAATAGATTAGATGACCCTAGGATGATGCTAGGTGATATGGGTAATGCTAGATACTGATAAAATACCAGGCCATGCTA
>VDFB02025123.1:0-12525 GCA_007258455.2 Sequoia sempervirens
ACATATATATGTGCTAATATATATACATCTATATATATGTGTGTATATATATGTATGTATATATATGCAAATATATATATATATATATATATATATATGTATATATGTATGTATGTATATATGTATGCATGCATGCATGTATGTATGTACATATATATAAATGTATCCGCGAATATAAAAGATATTGACAAATTTTAACTAGAGAGTATCACACACACCATGCAATAAACCCTCAAAATATAGATGTCAAACAAAGTAACCAACAACAAATACCAAATGCTTTAAATCCTCCCCTTTTGTTAGGCTTACTCCTGGAAGTCTACAAAAGGATGGGGATACATAGTCCTCAACTGTGTTGCATCCTCCCAAGTAGTTGAGGTCTCATCAATAGGGTCCCACTAGATCCTTACCTAATCCATCTCACCCCCAAAAGGATATCCTATAATGCTTCAAAATATGGAGATATCTAAAGAAAGTTGCCCACTCCACTTGACTTGCAAGGCACCCCAATTGGGATACATAGTCCTCAACTGTGTTGCATCCTCCCAAGTAGCTGAGGTCTCATCAATAGGGTCCCACTAGATCCTTACCTAATCCATCTCTCACCCTAAAGGGATATCCTGTAATGCTACAAAATATAGAAATATCTAGAAAAATTTTCCCACTTCACTTTGCTTGCAAGACACCCCAAATGAGAATGTGCATCATATTTAGAATATATTGTCTAAGAACAAAAACATAGAACACATCATGGACATGCAAGTGGATAGGAAACAAGACAAGCTAATAGGTAGATGGACCAATCCTCTCAAGGATATCAAAAGATCCCACAAAATGTGTTGTAAGATTAGAACCTTTCACATAATAATATGACTCTTGTGTAGTTGTACTCTCAAAAACATGTGATCACCCACCAAGAAATATTGATCCAATTTCTTGATATCGACATACATTTTACACCTATCTTAGGTAGTTAAAAAATTCTCTCTAACTAAACTACCTATTGCTCCATCTCTTGAAGAATCTATGGATCTCAAATAATATGATTCTCCAATATATCTAGACTAAGTGAGGTTTAATAGATTCAACCATACAAAGCCTAAAATGGTGACATACCAAGAGAGTAAATAGTATGTTGTATTATAAGAAAATTCAATAAGATATAAGTCATCCTCCCACTTGTATTTCTAGCACCTCACATACATGTGAAGAATGTTCTCATGAAATTGGTTCATCCTTTTCATCCAACCATTTGTCTCAAGATTTTGGGTGGAAATAAAATTAATTTGAGCACCCAAATCATGCTATAGGGATGTCCACAACATGAAAGTGAACACTGTATCATGATTATAAATAATGGACTATGAGGCAATCCATGCAAGTACACAATCTCCTCCATAAAGACACATGGCACTAATGTAATGCTATAAGACAATATGATAGGTGAAAATGTGCAACCTTGGTCAACTTGTCCAACACTACCATGATGGCATCATGACAACGTGAAGATATAGGCAACCCCTCTATGAAATATAAGGAGATTGTATCCCATTTCCACTTGGGAATAGTGTGTAGTTTAAAAGAGTTTGTTAGATCCCAATGCTTTTCCTTTATTTCCTAACACTCCAAGTATTAAGCCAAAAAATTGGGAACATCACACCTCATCCTTACCCAATGAAATAGTTGCCTTGACTTGATATGCACATTTTTTACTCTAGGATGAGTTATGTATGCAATATGATGTGGATTAAATATGAAAAATCATATGAATATTACCAAAAATAAGGACATAAATACGACTGAGGTATCATAATATTCCATTTGACTCTAAAGAATAGCTTGAAAACTTATCCATAAGGGATCTTTGAGACCTGATCTATACATACACCTCTTGATACTAAGGATCATCTTAAAGGTTAGCCAAAATATGATTCCACATATTTGTGTTCAAGGTCAAATTTAAGACTTTATGATGCCTCTTTCTCCAGAAACTTACAACCACATTCTATTTCCATTTTATTTACTAAACACTAAAATCACATTGACTCAAAAACTCCATCCAACAATTGTTATGCACCAAATTTGCACCCTACTAAAACTTTTAAGCTTAGTAATTTGGCATAACATTGGACTCAAATTCTAATGTGGGATATGCAATATTGAAAATGAGACCTCCGGATTCTAGGCCGGTTCCTATTGAATAAAAAAAAAACTATTTTTTGCTCTTCAAACCTAAAGATTTTAGGGGAAAAAGGGGAAGAAAAGAGATAAAAAGAACTTGCAGATTTAAACTAATTAATAGGTGATACACCAAGATCATTTTCCTGGACACAGAAAGAACCCACAACCATCTATATGATGATACAATAACTGGTAAAACCCTCAACACATAAATATTTCAAAGGAAGATATGAGATCAGGATAATATTTAAAGGAAGTTAATCACAGTAAATACACCTAAAAATTAATACAACCCCTGACCTGTGAAGAGAATTTTTAGTCACAAAGATGCCAAAATGAGACAAACTTAAGAGGTTTCAGACAAGAAACACAGAAAAGTAAGATCAATCACCAATCTGCATACAAATATGACACCAGAAATAGATCAAAGATGTTGTATAAAGGCTCTCAAAGGCCCTGGAAATGCATACTCCAAAGTCTGATACAAAGCTTGGAACAAAATAGCACCATGTCCTCCAGAAAGTACAAAGTCTCTTCCACTCCAGAATTTTGCATCCTTCAAATAGAAATGAGGAAGAGAATAAATAAGCTCAAACTCTCCACCCTAACCCTAGAAAAAGGGCCCCACCTTGGATAAGGGGTCGGATTTGGTAAAAAAGCCCTAAAAGAACGCTCTCAAACTTATCAACAACTTACCCAAAATAGGAAAAAGTATCCCAGACCCGGATAGGAACAAAAATCCTCATAAAGAGGACTCAAAAGACTCCAAAAAAGGTGTCCCATCAGTCAAAAACTCCTCCCTTGAATCCAGCAACTCAAAACCTCCACTTGACATAAACAGATTGTCATATCTCCAAGATTTAATGCTCCACTTAAAGGCTCCTCTTGACTAGGTTTTTTAAAAGAATACATCAAATATCTTCAACTTGCATTAATAACATTTATTTTTTAAAAGTGATTTATAATTTATCACTTTTAAAAATAAAGTTTTACAATTTTTTAAAAATGCAAGTTGGAATACCACCTAGCAAGGTTAATTTAAATTCTACATTTGAATAATATCATTTATTAAAAATGATTAACAAATCATTTTAATAAAGATTTTACAATTTGCTTAAAATGCAAAAATTAAAATAAGACCCTAAGCCTTAACTTTGCATTTAAATAACATCATTTATTAAAAATGACTAATAAATCATTTTAATAAAGATTTACATTTGATTTTAAAATGAAAACACAAGATTTTTTCTAAGATTATATTTTAGTTTTTTTTTTTAAAAAACTTAGGAGAAAATCTACTCTTAAGGAAAATGAAAGAAGCTAAGAGGAAAGCAAGTAAAGCAAGTGGAATAATTTAGGTTCAACCCTTAAAAAAGAGGATTAAAAAGACTTTCATTCATTTTGTTTTGCTCTTTATTCTCCACTTTACCACCATGTTGAAACCTCTATAGCTTCTAACATAATTGCTTCGAGCTTCGTATTTTCTCACATATGAAGAAATTTGAATCACCTCTTTGGGGCCGACCAATTACGAGACATTTTTATAAAACGTAGCATGAGTTATCGCGAGTGTTCAAATGAGGTTCTTTCTATTTTTCAGATTCTTTGTTGTAACCGATATCGATCGAGATTTTCCGCCATTATGCATCTTTAAAAGCTTACCAACTTGATGGGGAGAGTTTTCAACAAAATCGCGAAGATTTAATGTGTATTTGAATATAAATTGATTTTTGATATCTTCTGCATTTCAGTCTTTTGTATTTGGCGAACATCCCAACCGTGAACTCATAATAGATAAAATGCTTTGATTTGCTATGTATTATAGCCATGTCTTCTTTTAAATCTGAAGCTGGGCATTTTTCCCTCTTTGAATCTGCAAAAACTTCACTTTCAAGCTACGAACTTGAAGATAGAATTCTGATTTTTGCAAAAAACATTACCAACTTGAGCTCACAATAGATAAAAATCTTTGATTTGCTATGTATTACAGCCACGTCTTCTTTTAAAACTGAAGCTGGGCATTTTTTAATCTCATTGAGATTTCTGTTTTAAAACACAAGCTTTTCTTAGATTTAAAAAAAAACTCCTCTGGTTTATTGTTAATCTCTCACTGTATCTAAATTCCATGGGTTGCATTTTATGTTTTTACTATCTTAGAGATCTGAAGCCAAAAGCTTACTCAAATTCAATGAAAATTTAGATACACCATTTGGCTACATTTTCTGTATTTATTGGCTTAGAGATCTGAAGTTAAAAACTTGCTCGAATTCAATGAAAATATAGAACAAAAGTATGTCTTTCTTTTCCTTCAAAGAAGTGAAGAATAGTTATTTTTCTTTCTGTACTGGATATCTTTCATCTTCAGATTTTTATTTTCTTTAATCTTCACTGCTGTAGCTCAATGTTATCAATATTCATGCTATCACTTTGTTGTTCTTGACTAAAGAAGCTTTCAAATGGTTATCATTGCTGTCCACCATATTGCTGTGCATAAACTTGATCAAGAGACTTATCATTCTTAGTTTCTTTGTATGAACACAATGGTGTCTTTGAGCTGAAAATGAGTACTTGATATGCATGATCAAAAGTAGGAGATGACAGAAAATTTCTGTATTGTTGATTCACTTGACCAAACCTATAGCATACTCATAATTATTTTAAATATATTGACATTGTTGTTCCAGTACAATTACTTGGAAATACTTTTCACTGTTTCACTGTCTCTTTTGCTTTGATCTGATACTGTGTCTCCATAGCTGTCTTCTTTTGGAAAATGTTTTCATTACCATGAATGTCTCTTTATGCATCTTTGTACTCGAATAGAATGGCTCTCTTTACACTGAATTTATCTCTTGCAAGATTGATCTTAATAATCTGCCTGTGCATGGTGTCCTCTTTTCTCTATTCTCAGCAGTATATAACTTGTCTCGTTGACGTTCTTGTGCTTCCACTGTTCTAGAGTTACTTGAGAATAACAAAGAAGGATAAGACTTACGCAAGTTTCTTCTGCTGTTTATTAAATGAAAGCATAATGTAATTGCTCCTTTAATGTTTGATAGTCACTGTATCACCATAGTTGTTTGGCTGTTATTTAGCATGATCAGTAACATATGACTGCTCCTTTAAGACAAGAGTTGGGCTTTGAGGCTGAAAGCTATATTCCTTTTTCTGACAATCCTCATCTTTTGGTCTTGGCTGTATTCTTTCATTTGTAAATTCTGTTTTTTAAGAACTACAACTGTTTTACTTCCATAGAATTATCACAGCATAAGCACATTGTTTTACATGCCTATTTGATAAAAGATAACTTATACTGCATCTTCCATTATTCTTAGATGCTGACTTAAAACATAAATTGCTGCTTTCTGTTGAAGAACTCATAGAAAATAAATTATTGCAAATCTGTCCTGTACTTGAATACTCTGTTTCTCTTCAAAAAACAAAGTAGAGCTGAATAGAAAATGAAATAGATGAGTGCAATATGCTGCTTTTAAATATATGTTATCAATATTCATGTGCTTCGTATGATAATTGTGAATATGTCCTTTTTGATATGCCGAGCTCAACCCTTGTGGGAGCCCGTTTTACTCCACATATCTGATAAATGATCTCGAACACGATGAATCTGTTTCTGCACACTGAAACAAACATGTTAGCAAAATAAAAGAAGCTGAAAGCTTCCATTGAATTACATTCTTTCTTCTCTTGACTTTTTGCAATTATCTGATGGATGCCTGATCGACTATATGCTATATTTCTGTTGATAGCGTAGATATATGATAGGATTTGATCTGTCATTGCTTAGAGATTATCTCTAACGTCATCTTTTATCTTCCTTGCAGACGCTTTTGGAGTTGGAACAGAAACCAAAACTGAAAACGGAGCTAGAGCTGGCATCTCAACTGGAAACTTCAACTGTCAACGATTCATCATTCTAGGCAATGACAAATCACCTCCTACCTTGTGTTTATGTTATTTTCAGTTGTATAGCATATAGTTGTTTATGCATTCTTTTTTGATTGTAAAAATCAGAAAAAGTTACTTCCACGGCTTGTGTGGAATTCAACATTTTTTTCAGAATGAATAAAAGTATTACTATGCAAACCTTTTCAATTTTCTGTTTTAAACGTTTGCACAATAAACTATGATTCGCATGTAAGATGGTCTCAATGATGATCGATGAACACTCAATTAGCAAAACATGAAAACTTTTGTACCTAAAAACAATGAACTTCATTCAGTTTTACTTTTGCTTTTCAGTTTCCTCAACAATGTTGAAACTAAACCAATAAACATGCATTGACCTGAGCTGTAAGTAAAAAGTGGGTAACAACAATATTAATGGGAATTCAAATTTAATTGAGTGAAACTATACTACAAGCTAAGATGATCGGTATACAACTCAAATGGATGGACCAACAATTAATGCCTCCATCGTACAAGCACATGGACAATAGCTACCAATTCTAAGTCTTGGTTAGGGTAATTTAGTTCATGATTCTTGATTTTATGTAATTCATAGGAAATCATTTATCCCTCCTGCATAAGGATCATTACATATCCACCCAAGGATGCATTATTACAAAGCACAAAATCAACTATAGGATCATATATAGTAAGGATAGGTTTAATATTCAACTTTTAGTTAATTTTTTTTGAAAGGATGAATCACACTTCATTGAGAAATATTGCGAGATCCTAAGGAATGAGGTTGAGAACTTCAAATCCATAATCTATAATAATAGTGAGCCATTTTCTGTACTCCCATCTACCCACCAAAACCTCTAGCCAAGCTCTCTTCAGTTAGCTTGGCCTTATTTACTTAAATATCCAATTTTTTTAGTTTAAACACTCAAACAAAACCACTAATCCAAAAATTTATACCTCTCACAAAGAATTTTTCTAAAATACCCTCATTCTTCACTAAGCTAACATCCTATTTTAAATCAAAGAAATGGTTCTCATACTATTCTACTATCACACCCAACTCACCGAGTTTATAGAGGTCATTTGTATGCCTTCTTTTTATAAAAGTTTGAAAGGTAAATTAATAGAACATCTATAGAAAAGTCTTCTAAGAGTCTATGATGATATCAAAATTATTCTTTTGTTCCTCTTGGTGCCCAAGTTGAGGAAAGGCCACATAGATGCGCCATGGCACAACAAATATTGGTATTTATACCATAGTGATGCATTACAAAATATTGATCAAAATCCAATAACTATTTCTTAGATTTTGACCCACTTGAAGTACCCTAAAAAGTAGGTGGATGTGCTCAAAGGAGGTCCCTCATGTACCCATCCATTGCACTATCCTCATCCAAATCCTACTTATTCCTTATACAAGGTGGCTCTTACAAGGGTACATCATCTATTCTCAAATGAAAAGGGCTCCTACAATTCTCTCTTTTCAATTTAAGGACGATCCTCTCTCCTTTCTTGAGAGGGATGGGAACGCACTGAGTATGATACCTCTTTTCAAGGACCCAATCTTGCTAATATCTACTTAAGAAGATCAATGACCTATAGTTTTTTGAGAATATTCTCAAGCTAGTCTTGACTAGCCACTAAGGAGTACTCACCATTTATCTCCTAAGACTTTTCATCCTAATATAATTTTCCACTTTGACGGATGTGGTATTGCTTAGGATGCATCCTTCCTGTACACAAATTGCAATGAATGGGTGAGCATCAATGAATGAAAATTTATAAAACCATACTAAGGTACACCAGCCATTAGATAATAAAATTTCCATAAAATAAATGAGAGAGAACATAAACTAGAGCTTCTAGTGTTACAAATTGTTCTTTGATATCAAATACAATACCCCAATCCAACCACCAAAGATAGCCAAATAACACACATCAAATAAATGAGAGAGAACATAAACTAGAGCTTCTAGTGTTACAAATTGTTCTTTGATATCAAATATAATACCCCAATCCAACCACCAAAGATAGCCAAATAAACTACTTTTTGAAAGAAAAATACTTGCAAATTTAATACCCCAAGCCAACCCCAAAGGAAGCATTATTGGAGTAGGCCCAAATCCATTACCCTAAAGCAAGTGATATTAGAGTTGGCCTAACTTTGATACCCCATAAAAGAAAGCTAGAAAAGGAAGAGGTATTAGAGTTGGTATAACTTTAATACCCTAAAATAAAGTAGTATTAGAGTTTACCTAAGTTTGATACTAAAAATAAAGTAGTATAAAATTTGGCCTAAATTTGACACCTAAAAAAGAAAGTGCTATCATAGTTGGCCCAACTCTAATACCCCAAATAGATATTTGTATTTAAGTTGGCCCAAATTTGATACCCCAAAAGGAAATCGATATTATATTGTTGCAAGGGCCATAGTTTTTGGTGTGTTGAGTCTAAGTGCCATGTAATAATGTCATAATAGACCATTTCAAATGTTTTAAGTCACTTTGGGTTGGTTCTAGGAGAAGTCATATGTTGTCATGCACAAAATTGCAAAAATGCAAGAAATGGGAAGTCCATTGGTCAAGTAATTCAAAAGGCTATTAGGGTCAGTTGTGTTAGTTGGTTTTTGGTATGTAAGGTTTAAATAGAATGTATGTGGGTCGAAGACAGGTTTTGGAATTGTTTTTGTTGAAGAAAGCAATAAGAAACCCTCATTTTCTGTGTGTTTCTAGTTAAATTTGCTACTGCAGGTTACTACACAAATTCATACAGAGGAATATTGATCTAAAGGCTATTGAATCTTATGGAGGAATGAAGTAACTTCATTTTGGATTTGATTTGATTGGATTTAATTGAGCTTGAAGAATTCTATTAGCATTTCAATGAGGATAGGTTGAAAACCCTATTTGGAGGGACTGAGGGTGTTTAAAATGCATTGATGACCCATTCCACCAGTAGAATTATTTGAAATTTGGTGGAATGTGTGCATTTAGGTAGGGTTAGATGTTTATATAGGTTTCAGGAGCAGGGAATAGGGTTTGATGGCATTTTGGTGTTACCCTAGTTGAAATTTCATGAGTTTTAGCTTAAAATGGATGGTTAGGAGTTGGAATTTGATTAAAATGCATTGATAAGGTGTGGTAGTTGATTTAGGAAGCATGTGTAGACCCTAAGTGATGTGTTTCAGGCATTTTTGAGGTGATTGGAGGCCTGGAATATAGAGATTCAATAAACCCTCTCATGTACAAGCCTTAATAGGCCTAAACAAGGGTTTTGTGGTTTGATGACTTTGTAGGCATTCCTCTTGATAAAAGTTGTTGATTCAGAGTATTTGAGACCTGGTTGAGGTCAGGGAATGAAGTTTTGTGTTTGGAAGAAGGTTTATCCATTGATTTACTTTCTTAAAAATTGTATTTAAGCATAGATATAGCATAACAGCATGTTTAGGTGTTTTGAGAATGTAAATTACAAGTTTTAGTATGAAACTCAAGGTGTTTGATATTAATTAGTTGGTTGGTTTGAGAGTTTTGAATTACGTAGATTGTGAGTAGGAAAAGCTTATTTGGGGAATCTTTACAAGGAAATGTGAGTGAATGGTAGTAGGATAAGTTGGGGTTTTGTGGGTGAAATTGTTGAATTTAGATTTGGTGGGTTTTTGACAGAATACTCTACTTTCTACATCAAGTAATTATCAGAGCATAGGTTTGATCTTTGAAGGAAAAGATTCAAAGTTTGAAGAAGGAAAGTTACAAATTAGAGAATATGCCTCCTAAAGGAAGTGGAGTCCTTGGTAGGGAAATAAGGTTGTTAAAGGAATAAAAAGAAGCAATTTTAGCTAGATTTGTAGCATTAGAGACCAATCAAAGAAGAGGAAAGGCACCACAGAGGAAAGTGACCGAGAGGAAGAGGAAGAGGGTGAGAATGAAAACCCTCCAGGAAGAGTCCAAGATGATGATGAATTGGACCCTGATGAAAGAAGGATGGTGAAAATGCTCAAGGATTTCAGAGGAGATGCTTCTGGTGAGAAAATAGATTTTCCAATGTATAGTGGAAAGTTGGATGCAAAAGTATTAGATCGGATTGATGCAATGTACAATTACTTTGAATACAAGGAGGTTGTAGATGATTAAAAGGTAAAGTTTGCTAAGACTAAGTTGAAAGGTCTTGCTCTAACATGGTGGAACTATGTGTAGGAGGAGAGAGTGAAAAAGGGAAAAACAAAAATTAGTTCATGGGATAGGATGGTGTCAAAGATTAAGAGCCAATTTTTGCCAAGTGATCATGCAATTCAAACTTTCAAGAAGCTACAAAACAAAATTAGAAAAGAAAATAGAAATTAATCATGGCTTTTGTCTGAGGAAAAGAGAATTTAAAAATTGCAGTAGGGTTGGTCATGTTGAAGATGAAAATGAGAAGATAGAAAGGTATATGAATGGATTAAGATTCCAAATTCAGGATGAATTGAGTCTTGCTACTCCTAGGATGGTTGAAGAATGTTTTCAGTTGGCTGCTAGGGCAGAAGAGAAGTTAAAAAGAAGGAAAGAAAGACAAGGAAGAGGTAGAGGCAACACTAGTAGAGGAAGAGGTTCAAGGTAGTCCTATGAAGACCAAGAAGATGCAAGTAAAAGAAAAGACCAAGTTGCTGATCAAAGAGGTGGATTTAGAGGCTTCAAAGGAAGATTTGGTGGGAAAGGTAGAGGTTCAAACACATTTTCAGGGAAATTTTATCATTGTAATCAGTTTGGCCATCAAGCATGGAAGTTTCCAAAGAAACAAGCTTCTAGTTAAAGTGGTGGTGATAAAGAGTTCAATTGGTGCAAGAGGAAGACTGTGAGAGTGTTAACTCTTCTAATCAACTTGCTACTCTAGAAGTTAGAGAATCCTTGATCGTTAGAAGAACACTCCTCAAAGCATCCAAGGAGAAGGAGACACAAAAAAGGAGAACACTATTCAAGACCACTTGCAAGTGCAATGAAAAGGTATGCAAAGTAGTAATAGATTCAGGGAGTATTGATAACATGGTGTCTATTGAAATGGTTGATAAATTGAAGTTAGAAAAGATACCTTATGAAACACTTTATAAAGTGTCTTGGTTGAATGAAATTCAATTTTTTTTGGTGAATGAGCAAGCTTGGGTTGAATTTAGTATAGGTGGATACAAAGATAGGATTTTGTGTGATGTGTTGCCTATGGATGTGTGCCATTTGTTGCTTGGAAGACCATGGTAGTTTGATAGACATGCAATTTATGATGGTAGAAAAAATACTTAAGATATTGAAAAGGATGGAAACACTTTCACTTTGACTCCATTACTAGAAGATGTTAAGGAAAAGCCGAGCCTTCAGGTGATATGTTGGTGAAAGGTTTGCATGAGAAGAGAATATGGAGAGTTTACTAAAGGTTAAATTTTTTGCCAGAATGTGAAGTGAATGATTTGATTTTGAGAGAAAATGACCAGTTAGAAGTCAAAGATGGTGATTGTGAGAATACAATATTGGTTTGGAGAATCATATTTGAGGATGATCAAAAAAAATGTTTTCATTGTTTTTTTTCAAAGAGGGCAGTAGCCATTCAAGGTTTGGTAAATTTGAGGTTGGTAAGCCTGATGTTAGTTCTTTCATATCAAATGTCTAAAAATATGATCAAGGAACAGTTGAAGGTACACCACATTAGGTGGAAAAAGTGAAAGGTAAAGGTAAAGAGGTGAAAGGTGAGTTACAAAGAGATGTGGCCAAAATCGATTACATAAGGAGAGTAAAGAAGAGGGTAGAGCTTTACAAGGTACAAGAAGGTGTGGTAGTAGATGAGGAAACCACTTTGACAACATTTCTAGGTGTAGCACAGATGAAGGATCACACATCAAGTGAAGAGCAACATTTCCAAGGAAAGAATCAGTCAAAAGCAAGAGACAATGCCAATTTTTAGTACCTGACTCATTGGAAAGGGTTACCAAGTGAAGGGACATTTGGAGATCAAAGCAATTATGTGGTCAAGCATAATTTGGTGTTGCAGCATGGTACTCAAGGGACTTGAGTTCTTTTTCTATCCGGGTGTATGGTGCAGGGGCACCATGCCAATTTTGTAAATATGGTCATATGATAGTTTTTGGTGTGTTGAGTCTAAGTGTCATGTAATAAGGCCATAATATACCATTTTAAATGTTTTAAGTCACTTTGGGTCAGTTCTAGGAGAAGTTGCCATATGTTGTCATGCACAAAATTGCAAAAATACAAGAAATGGGAAGTCCAATGGTCAAGTAATTCAATAGGCTATTAGGGTTGGTTGTGTTAGTTGGTTTTTGGTATGTAAGGTTTAAATACAATGTGTGTGGGTCAAAGACAGGTTTTGGAATTGTTTTTGTTGAAGAAAACAATAAGAAACCCCCATTTTTTGTGTGTTTCCAGTTAAATTTGCTGC
>VDFB02025125.1:0-11525 GCA_007258455.2 Sequoia sempervirens
TATGCACAACATCATTAGTCTTCTTACAAGGAATGAAATGTGTCATTTTAGAAAAAAATTCCACTACTACCATAATAGAATCATAACCTCTTAGTGTTCTTGGAAATCCCAAAATGAAATCCATGCTCAAATATTCCCAAGGTCTCTCTGGGTACTATTAAAGTTCTATACAATCCAGTATTCTAACTACTCCCTTTTGTAATTTGATAAATTTTGTAACTTTGAACATACTTCCTTATATATATGTAGCCAAAAAGAATGATCACTCACCATAACTACTATCTTATCCACTCCTAAATGTCTTGCTAAGCCTCCACTATGCTTTTCCTTGATCAAATTCTCTCATTGAACTCTTCGGTATACACAACTAATTTCATTTGAATAACATCCCTTCCTAAATGGAATAGTCCAACCATTGGCTCTGGTTTGTCACTATTAGTTCCATACATGCTCTCCATGCTTCACCAAAGTCTACATCATCCTCATACATATGATTCAATTTTTCAAATCCCAATACTTGTACCCTCATCTCTGTCAAAATATTCCTCCTTCTACTCAATGCATCTAAAACTTTGGATTTCCACTCCTATGTTTCAGCAAAAATTTATAACTCTACAATAATTCAACCCACCTCATATGTCTCTAATTCAACTTTCCTTGACTATTCAGATACTATACAACTTAATGATATGTAGACAACACAAATTCCTTAGGAAACAAGTAATGTCTCCACTTCTTCAAAGCTTGAATTATAGCATAGAATTCCTTATCATAAACTTAGTACCTTCTTCTAACATTGTTCAACTTAGCACTGAAATAGGCTACAAGTATTCCTTCTAGACTCAACACTACTTCAAATGCATTTCCACTTGCATCACAATCAACTTGAAATACCTTGTCAAATCCAATAATGCTAATACTAGATGTTTTATCACCTTTTTCTTCAATAGTTCAAAACTCTTTTGTACTTTTGATGTCCACTTGAAATCCTTCTTGTCTCCTCTCATTGTCTTTGTCATGGGGTTACAAACACTACTAAAACTCTTGATAAACTTCTGATAGAAACTAGCTAATCCATGGAATGATCTGACTTCTCCAATGTTTATCGGTGTGTTCCATTCTAAAATTTCTTTCACTTTCTTTGAATCTATCTTCAATCCTTCAACAAAAATAACAAATCCAAGGTATATACCAAATTTTTCTTCATGAAACTATAATTCTTGACATTAACCAACAACTTCTAGATTCTCTCAACCTTTGTAATACTTTCTGAGTGTGCCACAAATGTTCTTCTGTAGTCTTACTAAAAATCAAATATCATCCAAGTAAACAATGAAAAACTTACCCAAGAACTTCTTCAATACATCATTCATCAATCTCATGAAAGTGTTTGGTGCCTTGTTCAATCCAAAAAGCATCACTAACCACTCATACAATCCCTCATTAGTCTTAAGTGTAGTCTTCCATTCATCTCCTTCTCTGATTTTGATATGATGATATCCACTCTTGAGGTCAATCTTTGTGAAATACTTTTCTCCACTCAAACATTCCATAATGTCATCCATTCTTGGTAATGGAAATCTATACTTGGCAGTGATCTTATTGATTGCTCTTGAATATTTATGCATTCTACATTCTCCATCTTTCTTTGGTGCAAGTACAGTAGGTATTGCACATGGGCTCAAACTTTCTCTAATCAATCCTTTCCTCAACAACTATTGAATCTGCTAGTTCAACTTTGCAGCCTCTGTCAATGCCAATCTATGTGCAACTTTGTTGGAAAACTCACTCCTCCAGTATAAGATCTATATGATGACTGATACTATGGATAGATGGGAGTTCCTCTAGTACATTCTCTAACATGATATCTTCATACTCCATCACCAATTATGAAATATCTTTATGTGCTAGGTCTTCATTCTTTGTTGTTTCTGGACTACTTCCTTTCTTTGGAATAAAAGCATAACACATTTTCTCATGTCTAAATCCATCCAAAAAAATTATTCCATCTACCAAACATAGTCTGGAAATGCCACAAAATGCAGCCTTCTCCTCTTCCTCCAAAGGTATCAACTTGATTCTCTTTCCATTTAATGTCACAATATAAGTATTTTTTCTTCCATCATGAATTGCTTTCTTATCATATTTCCATGTTCTTCCTAATAGTAAATGGCATGCATCCATAGGAATAATATCACACAATACTTCATCCTTATATGATCCAATATGAAATTTCACCAAACATTGCCCATTCACCAATATCTTATGCTCATATTGAATCCATACTATCCTATAGGGGTTTGGATGTTTCAATCTCTTTAAATTCAACTTGTTCACAATCTCCTCTAAAACTAGATTATTAGAACTACCACTATCAATGATAACTTTACATACCTTTCCTCTAGACTTACTTCTAGTTCTAAATAGGCTTTTCCTTTGTGGTGGTCCCTCAATCACTTCTTCATGCATTAAAGCTCTCCTCGTCACCAATTATTCTCCTATCTTAGGCTTCCCAACTGAATTAGGGGATCCAACATGTGTTCTTCCTCCATATAAGTTGTTCTTTCGATATGCTCAATTTTCTTTCTGGAACTTCCTTGATGAAACTCAAATGCTCTGTGTCCTTCACCTCCATAATTTAAATAGGTTCCTTTGAATGTTCTCTCATATCTTCCTTCCTCTCTTTGGAATCCATCACTGTGGTAAGAGTTATGACTTCCTCTGTTACTGTGGTGGAAAATTATCTCTTCTCTACCTCTGTGGTATGAAATAGCATCCTTTTCTTTGTTGCAATAGGATTCTGCATCCTTGTTTTTCTTTGTATAAGGTCTTCTTTCTCTGGAATGGGTTCCACTCTTCTAAAATATTCCTCTTGCACTTCTCTTCCTTTGTTCAAACTTCTTGTTCAACTTCTCTTCCATTTTCAATGCAAATTGGTATGCTTCTTCAATAGATGCCATCATTACTAGTCTTAATTCCTCTTGAGTGTTTGTTCTCAGTCTATTGATATATCTAGCAACCTTTTCTTTGCTTGCTTCACTATGACCAGTTCTAATTATCATCTTGTACAATTCTTTAGTATATTCCTTCACAGATCTTTCTTTTCTCCTTAGGTTCTGCAATCTCTTCAAAAATTACAGTTCATAATCTATTGGTATGAATTGATTCTTCAACTGTCACCATTCGGTCCTATTTGATGATTCTTTCTTTACCTCTTCTATTTCAGTCTAATTGAACTTATTTCCACCATAATGCAACATCACCTTTCAAAAAAAAATTCACAAATCTAACTCGTTTTGGATCTTCAATTTCTTCATATTCAAAGTATTCTTCCATTTCATTTATCCAGTTAATTAATTCCTTAGGATTCAAATTTGTCGCATAATTTTGAATTTTAACTCTAGGTTTCTTTCCAATCTTTGATATTTCTTTCAACATCTTGACTTGATCTAATTATTCTTCTTCTTCTTCGCCTAGGGATTCTATAAATTGATTCGCATATTCCACTTCATCATCTCTTTCATCATTCTAGCTATGGTTTAGGTCTTGCCTTTGATCTTCTTCAATAACATCTAATCTAACTCACATCTCTCACATCATATATAACATTTCATCCATTCTTCATATTAGGTGCTCTCTTTCGTGGTATATCTCCCCTCGAATTGATAGAACTACCTCAATTTGGTGATCTGGTTACAAGGGTTTCACTGCCTCTCAATCAATGATCGGTTGAAAAAAAAAATAGTTTGCCTCAGTTCGGTGATCTATTCACCTCAAGGAATGCCTTCAAGAATAAAAAACTCTCTCCAATACCACTTGGTGCAGTCATGGTAGGAGGGTTCCAAAAGGACATGTCCAAGTTGTGCAACAATGAGTCAACACAATGGAAATAACATAATAAATTGATATGTGAACATAAAACTTAATTGAATTGATAATATTACATGAAACATATGCCTCATGGGTGAATTATCTAAGGATCACAAGCCTACCATAAAGGCTCTCAATAATTCAACTAGCCAATAGGCCTTATTACATGCCCCTGAAGAGTTTATGTGAAAATGTAATAAATCTACAACATCTAACTTAGAACTGATAACTAAATCAATCTTAGATGATTACAAATGCTTATAAATATGCTTCTCAAGCTCTAATATAGGTCCACATTGGCCACAAGGGTTAATAACCTGATGAATGATCACATATGAATGGCGGCCTTAAAATATGTAAACGTAGCTCCACGTGAAAGGATATGACTTGTGAATCTCCAAGATAGGTCCCAGCTTACCCAAGATGCTTGTACAATGTTCCCTTAAGCTCTGCATGATCTGTAATAGGTCCACACTAAGAAATATGGAATAGGTCAACCTCAAATTCTCTGAATGGTAACATAGTGAAATTCTAAGAGCGATAACTTCTAATTGAAAAATGTAAAAGATGTAAAATATGGATATGTGATTGGTGCAGGGGCACCATTGAAATATTTTTGTCAATTCAAGAAATTGTTGTGTAGGCTTTAGGGTTTTGGTGTGTTTTTCCTAAAAAAGGTCTTGGAAACCATTATTCAATTTATTTGTTCAAGTTTGAGTCTTTATAGGCGTTTAGGTGATGTAGATTTCAAAATGTGCAAAAATGTTGAAAAGTTGCAAATTGTGCAAAATGCAAAATTTGAAAAGTTGTAAAAGGGCAGTTTTAGAAGACCAATGGTCATATTGATTTGAAAGGTCATTTGAGCAATTTAGAATTTTATTTTTTTTTGTGGGAAACATCTTAAATATGATGAGGAACTCGATGAGAAGGTTGTTTAAGGACTTTTGGAGATTTACACTTCAATAAAACTCAGTTTTCATCAAAAAAATTTCTTTTTTGAAGTTTACAGTGATTGTACGGCCTGTACATCACCAATTAGATTCAAATTTTTTGTGGATTGCATAGTAGACTATTTCATCTTTCTTTTGAATCCATTTTGAAGGGTTTCCATTAGATCTAGTGCATTTTATAGTTAACTCTTCAAGACCAGCTTGAACACACAGTTTTAAGTTCTCAAAGTCATTTAAAATGGTGAATTGACCCATTCCTTTCACTATGGCTTGTTGGCATATGCCTCTGAGAGATCATTTTTGGCTAATTGTGTTGTCATTGATGACAACTAGTGTTAGTAGTATGATCCATAGTATTAGCATTGTTTATACCGGCAAGGAAACTTAGACTCTATGAAGAACAGGACATTCGGTTGGCAAGTTGATCTGATCACTTCTCTGAATCATTGTTTTGTGGTGTGGATCTCTAGGAAATATTTCTTAGAATTTACACTATCCTCTGATGATTTTTTGTGGTATAGTATTAAGTTGTAGTTCGAGTTAAGAGATTCGGTAGCATGTTTCATGGTTTATTTTCCATTGTGGCCGACATATTTCATATGGCGTATCGTGGATATATGTGGAATATGTATTTTTCTATTTCCTATGTTTGGAATCTTGGTTTGGGTCCCTACTAAATTCTAGCCAACTTGTGTGGGTATGCATCAATTCTAATTAGAGATTTGAGCCGACATAAGCAAAAATATTATATTTTAGTGTGAGGCCGACATACTTTGAATTTCTGATTAGCGGGTATATAAAGGAGATCGGTAAACCATTCAGTGTGATATGTGCAAGTCGTGATAGTAGATATAATTTAGTAGTGAAGGATTATCAAGAAGAGAGCAAAAAGAGTAGATCAATTGTTTGAGGGCAGAAAAGTTTTGGTATGCTAAGTAGAGTAGAGGAGAGCAAAACAAAAGTGCAATCGGGTCAATAGATTCAAAATCTAATCCAGAACCTTAGTGGAACTGAATTCTGGAATTTGTAGATGTTGTACTCTTAGTTCAAAATTTTGTTGTAATCTTAATTTTACTTGTAAGGTAGTCAGCCTTTCCTATTGAGTAATGAGCTCTAGGCAGTCCACCTAAATGCAAGTGCATTCCCCTTCTTTCTATTTTGGTGTTATGGCGTTTATTAATGTGAGTGCATGATTTCATCTGTTATGTGCTACAAATGCTATATGAAGTTTAATTATTGTTTTTAATAGTTTTAGATCTATTTTAGAAATCAAAATCAGTGAACACTGATTCACCCACCCTCTCAGTGTTCCTTGTGTCCAACAATTGGTCTGAGAGCAAGTTCCTCTTTAGAAGTTTAACAACTTAAGGTGAATCTTGAATTACAATGGATGTTGGTGGTCTTCAACAATAGCTTATGGTAGCACTTGATGATCTTGATCACTTGATCTAAAGTGAAGGTCATGGAATTAAAGGCAATTCTTGCAGATTCCAAAAAATTAATTCAATCACTAAAGGATAAGATAAATGAGTCAAGGGAGAAGAGGAATGAGTTGTGTGATCAATTGAAGCAAAAAGAAAGCAAAGGCTTGGTTGGTGTCCATTTGAATAAAACCCTAAAAGAAATAACAAAAGAATGTGAAAAGCTAGCCAAGGACAATGCAACTCTAAAAGTTGAGATGGAATTTGTGGCAATGAAGTTTACCAAAGAGATTGAAGGAAGAAAAATGAGGAGAATCTTTCCTAGTCCCTGAAAGAAAAATTTGAAGAATGCAACAAAATTAATAGTAGAACCATTCAGCTAGAGGTAGAACTACAACAGGCTAGAAACTATGAACGCAAGATTGAGAGACAGATAGTTACTCTTGGAAAATAGCTTGCTACTGCAAATGAATTCAAGGAAAATTTTAGGATAAGTTCTGCTAAGCTTGATGAGATAACCAAAATTCAAAAGGATACAAATGACAAGCAAGGTCTCAGCTACGAGAAGGGTTAAAGCTCTGGATCTTAACAGAAGAACTCTAAAAAGAAGAACAAAGGAAAAATATATCTAGTAAGGCAACCCAATACTCAAATATTTAATGGATATTGCTTTACTTGTAATAAATTTGGACATATGGCTTCTCAATGTAGAATAATGATAAACCCTAGTACTCCATTTTCTGGTCAATGTGTTAAATGAAAAAAATTGGTCATAAGGAATTAGAATGTAGAAGTATTCCTATCAATACAAGTAACATTAAATGCTATACCTGTGGAAGATTTGGACATGTCACTAATCAATGCAGGTCAGGAGGAAATCAGTGGAATGGTTGGTATGGATAGAAAGGTCTGGTATGTTTCAATTGTAACAATCTTGGACACCTTGCAAAATTCTATAGGAACAAAAACATGAATAAAAGAGGTTTGGTTTATTAAGGAAGAAATTCACAGAAAGACAACAAAGGAAAAGAAAAAGCATTTGTGGAAGAGATAAGAGATCAGATGAAGAAAACATGGGTGAAGAAAAGTGAATTTGATGAAGGAAACAAGGCTATACCAAAAGCTCCCTCTGGTAAGTTTTCTGGTAATTGATATCAGACTAGTGCCCTAGGGGGATTTTTTCATGAAAATATCTTATCTCCCTGTATTGAATTGTTGGATGTCATCAGTCATCATGTTATTCATTAAGGGAAGTCTTAGCAATCATATGTTGAATTGGATGAAATGGTATAGGTCCATAGTTGAATTCTTCGCTTGTTGTCTGAGTTTGCAGAGTGATTGAAACTTCTAGGGCAACGCATTTAATGTGACAGAAAGTAAAGAAGATGAAGTTATAAAAGGGGCATTTGGAACCCTAATTCGTCATTGTGCATTGAAGGAGAATAGTTCAAGAGAATTTTATGTAAATTTTCAAAGGTGTGAAAGGTGATCCTAGCAATGAATTTCCAAGTATTTTTGTTGATCATTGATTTCATATCTATTTTTGTGATTGGTAGAACTTTGTTCAGGGTGAAACATGAAGCAAATCAAAGGAACCGTAACTCTATATGAGTATAGCAGTCAAAAGATTAGGGATGGAAGAAATTTTTTGTCGCTCACTAATTTCAGGAGGCTTGAAGGATCAAAGAATAAGAATTTGGATATATGGAGCAAATATCCTCATTTCGTTAATGCATAGATAAATTTTTTTGTTCTGAAAAAATTGGACTATGATATCCTCACTGTAGACAAACCTTATCAAATTTCTAAGGATGTGATTAGAAATTTAATGGGCTAATGCAATGTTGGTGATATACCAAAGAAGAAGTCGATTCACAATGCTGAGGTTGAAGCCCTTGTAATCAAGGGAAAATCCTAAATTATTATTAAGTGGGGTTAGCACAATAACAATAAAATTCCTATGAAAATAACAAAGTACAAAGGAAGTGAAGTGAAGACAAAAGGGATAATGTTACCCTATGTCTCCACCTTCCATGATTAACCTCTGTTATACCTCCTAGCTTGCAGATAAATAAAAATGCCCTCAGATTTATGTGAGCAACTATGACTAAAGACTAAGCCCTATGCAAGTGTTGAAGGATTTGCAGAAAATAACAATAACCCTACAATGAGCTAAAATGACTAATGACTGTAAAAACTATAACCCTAAGTTGACAGCAAGTTGACATAGACTAAGAGTGCAAGAAGTCAAAATGAGCTAAAGACTGAGAGATCCTGCAAATGAGGTCAAAATTGCCCTTTTATAAAAATTGCAATTTTGAATGTGTGGCCAGGATGAAAAGATGACAGGAACCCTAAGATCAATGCTTAAGATTGAATGTTGATATGTGCATTAGGGTTAGGTCAAAATTAGGGCAACAGGTAAGAATGAAGGGTGGAGATTGAATTATGAAATAATTCAATCAACGGTCGAAATTAAATGAGAAGTCAAAAGTCAAGAATTAAATTGGAAGATAAGGCTGGCACGGACAAAGAGGTTGCTGGAGAAATTAAATAATAAAATTTATTTACCCAGATAACTAGCAAGTAATTAAATAATAAAGATATTATTTAATTATGGAGGAATGTGATAAAAGAATTATTTTGAAATTAAATAATGATTTTAATTCAAAATTCAAGAGAATGGCTAAATTAAATAAATCAAATTTATTTAATTTTAATGGGAGAAAAAGCTAATGAATAATTAAATAATTAAATAAATTATTTAATTATAGTGGAAAATGGACAGAATTAAATAAATAAGAATTTATTTAATTTTTTAGAAGAAGGGGACTTAATTAGTGACGTAATTAAATAAATAAAATTTATTTAATTAATCAAGAAGACATAAATGGTAAAGGGAAATTAAATAAATTATGAAATTTATTTAATCAAAGGAAGACTTTAGATAATTAGTGATGTATTAAATAAATAAATAATATTTATTTATTTAATAATCAAGGAGGAACAAATGACATGAATTAATTAAATAATTATGAATTATTTAATCAATAGTCGAATGTGGACCAAGGACATAATTAAATAACTTAATTATGCTAGGACGAAAGTGGTAAGAATGAAGCTTGCAGGCCTAGGTCATTTTTAGGTGTCTACATTTTGCCCCTCTTTGTCATAATGTCGCTTGTCGTATTGTGACAAAGAAAATTAAGTCAAAAATATGCCCCAGTGAAGGTACGGAGTATTCTTGCCCCCTCGGGAAATTTTCAAATTTTGGGTCGGCGCCAGAAAAATTTGCAAAAGGTCCCGATAAATCAATTTGATGGTCAGAAAAATAGCGGCGCAGTCGGTTTCAAATTCTGACATGTTTAAAGCAACTTACGGAGAGGTCAAAGGCGCGGAAATGAGCCTCCAGTATTAACTGCAGTTGAAAAATGTCACTTTCACCCTATAAATAGATGGTCAAAGGGGTAAAAGTCAATTCACTTTCACTATTCACCTTGTAAATCTTGAGAGCTCAGAGCAAAAGGCGCAGCAGCGACGATGGTGATTCCAGTGACAGAGCACCGCGGAGAGATCGTGAGGACCTTCAGACGGCCAGAGGGCTCAGGACCTGCGGTATGTACCCTAAACTTGCTTTGTCATTTTCTCGATTTACGCTTTTTTATGCTTTCTAGGGTAGTGAACGAATGCGCCGCGACGCATATGCGTTCGCGTAAGCTGCAATTGACTTCGTGTTCGCCGCATTTGATGCTTCGCGACGCAAGTGCAATGACCAAGCGAGCCACGCCACAGGTTTGTGCCGCATTCGATTGTTGGTACGACGCAAGTGTTTAACCGCACCGACCCATCAAAAGCCGCAATCGCAAAGATGCGACGCAACTGATTATTCGGATGCCGCAAATGTGTTCATGCGCCGCATTCGCAGTGTGGCGACGCAATCGCCTAAATTCGTGACGCAAGTGTTTTATAGCGACGCACTTGTCTTGGTGGAACGCATTTGATTTTTTGAACGACGCATTTGTGTTTTTGCGACGCAATTGCATGTTTGCGACGCATTTGCCTGTTTTCTTTCTTTAACTTGTTTTAATGCTTTCATGCCCTAAGTCATTTTCCGTGATGTTCATAGTTGTCCAAAAAGTGCTAATGCGGTGTTTGTCTTTTTGCAGAGGCAGCTTGCCCCTATATATACGAGAGAGAGCAGACCGAGGACCTTTCGGTTTGGCTATCAGCTAGGCCCGCGAGAGCGGTGACGATTGATGAGACTCGGTTTATTCCATGTTGCGTTCATGCCCTTGACCGAAGGCGAACGGGGGAGTTTATTGGCAATGCGAGGTGGCATTGAGAGACACGATTCTTTTCACGCGGCGGTGAGGCTGATACAGCAGAGGGCGTCTACCCGTATTCTCAGTTACGATTCGAGGGGCCGGATGCGTTATACGATCCCGTCATGGCCAGCGAATTATACAGGCATTACTACGGGATCGAAGTGCGGACTCTTGCGGCGATGAGATTCTGTGAGATCATTAGGTTTCTAAGCCCGAACATTCTGATCGCTTTGATGCATTCTTGGCGACTCTGATTGGTGGTATCTTGGTTCCAGACCGACGAGGACACGGATTTCCGATTGGCTGGGGGGATGTCATGGTCGGCATGCGACGAGAGAGGACAGTTTATGCATGGGGTCCTTGTTTGCTGGGGACACTTTATCATCAGCTACATGACGTTGTGTACAGGAGAGGAGAGAGTATCTCCTGTGGGACCACACTGATGATGATCTGGGCATGGGAGCGTATTGCCATATTCCGCCCTCCTATCGACAGACCACAGCTGGCCGCGGGGATGCCTTACTCCTACTACTATGCCGGCGCATTACAGCAGACCCGTATGGGTGAGACAGGGTGGTGGCGGCATCGGATTGATACCATGGTGACCTTCATCTGGAGACCCTACAGGGATTGTGAGGTATGGGATGATGAGGACGAGCATCTCAGTTTTTGCAGGCAGTATCGATACCTGATTGGCAGGACAGTACAGACGTCGCTGATTATTGAGATGTATCTGCCACAGCGTGTACTGAGATAGTTCGGGGAGCAGCAGGATGTACCCATGGGGACGGCAGAGTATGCACGATCGTCCAGAGAGTATTCATGGGGGCCGGCCATCCCAGTGGACTTCGCGACACAGCAGATTGACGGGTTAGTGGCCCAGGCCTGGGGTTGGAGAGGTGGGGCAGCAGATCCAGGTACCACACCAGCCTATGATCTATGGTGGCATGCACGCCGAC